>SNQJ01S0037812.1:66491-83193 GCA_010110895.2 Picea sitchensis
AATCCTCAATGGGGATTAACCTAATAATAAAAATAATAATAATGACATGATTAATCCACAATGGGGATTTAATCCAATAACAAAATAATAAGAATGCTCTTCGCAGTTACATTATTTCAACAAAAATAACCCAAAAGTGCCTTAGGTGATGTGACTAGTGCCTTGGGATACAAGTATTGCCTCGATAATTGTGAAATTGCCTTGGAAATTATGAAACAATTGTAGAATCATCTTCAAGAGTCCAAGGCCAATGTGTGCCAAATACATAAGAGGGGGTTCCATGCCTGGGCATAAGATAAGTGTGCTTCTATAGGCGTGGTGACCTTTACAACACGAGCAATAATTTTACATAGAAATGAGTGAGTGAGACTAGAGGTTCCCCCAGATCATATGTCCTAATAGATCCATCTTAAGACCCTCACATACCTACCCAGGCCATAAATGACCAACATTGTGCCAACTTAATGGCACAAAGTGGTAGTCAGACAAGGCCATAAGAGCAAGGACTATCTTGAAAATGGGAATTAAGAGGATGGGCCATGACTGACCACAAAGGGTATGGAGATATCACCTAGGTCAAACACTTTTACATAGATAATCCAAGAATGGCCCAATACAATACATGGATACAAAATGGTCACGCTGTTGGCTCATTTGTTGATTGTGATAAGAATCACAAGTAAAAAAAATCCTCTAGTTACCCCTACATGTGAGGAGGTAACATGACTTACATTAGTTTGAGAGATATTCATTTTAATTATCCCCTTATTAGGCATTAATGAGACTCCCCTCCCTTACCTTTTCACTTAAGAATTAATTATTTTGGAAGTTTTTTTCTTTGAGACATTATTTCTTTTTTTGGGTGGATTTGGGGAGCAAATTCAATTTATCTATAACTTTACATTGCGAGTTAGGGGTTTAACTTTTTTTTCCAAGGAAATTCTTATGAAAAATTCTCCTAATATTTTCCCACAATTCATGGATGGTAAATTGAGTAAACCATCGACCCTAATTAAGAAGCCTAATCCTCCCCAAATTTAAAAGAGAGATAAGAGGTCTCCCATATGGTTCATGACCAATTCATGACCAATTAAACTAACCCTTAAAAGTGATAACCATAGTTACTCCCACAACAAAATGTTTATGCATAGATTACAACTAATGAACATTGTAAAAGAATATTCGTTTGAATGTCCATTGAGATGGACAATAATATCCACATTTTTCAATACAAAGTTCTCAAGAAGGAAACAATCTGATTTAATTGGCTATGGTTGATCCAATAGATAACAAAAATTAAACACATGAACATAATGTGAGAACTTCCGAAGAATAAACTACCTTGCACGGAGCGGATGGGATTCGGAATGAATAGAATACCAAGCGTCCCCACTTTGCTCTCCTGCTCTGGCATTATAATACCTTCTTCCCTCGCGAGAATTCGGCCCTTTCGAAGAATCGGAGTTTGCAAGGCGATGGCGGGAATCGATGGCTCGACCTCCCACGGGGTGGATGGTCCCTCCTCTTCCTCGGCCATTGATTTTCTCACTCTCTGCCAGCGCCTCAAGGTCAGACAGTTTCTCTATCTCCACCATTTGGCATTTCTTACATCAAATTTCCAACAATGGCTGTCTGTAGAAAACGAGACCCGCGAACCCTAATTATAAATTTTGTTGAAAGGCTAAGCGCCATTTTGGATTGATTTATACATTAATGAGCTCAAACTGAAGCAGCAGCCAGTCCAGAGTCATGGATTAAATTTTGATTTTTGATTTCGATTTTTAGAAAAGCGACCTCATAGATGAAGTGCGTCTGTTAAGCAGGCCACGAGCTTTAATGGACCAAAAACAATTTACTCAGATTATGTTGAAGAGAATGCTGCTATTTAAGTTTGTTAAATATATATACAGTGCACTATGATCCTAGTCAAGCATGTCCCAGACATTTGAAGAAAATTATTCTTTGAAACGACAGAGCTGGTCGATATCGACATCGACACTGGGAGCCGATTCCATGAACAGAAGGGCTGGCAAAAGAGGTGGCGAAAAAAACGATATCCACCATCTACATTGTCCTTCGACAACCGGCCCGACTCGACTATCCCCTAGGAATAGCTAAAACGATTTTGAAAAACAATTAAAGCATCGAGTTAGAAGGTGCACTAAGGACACTGAATGCACCATAAACTAAATATTGTGAGTTAGGTCTCTAATTAAGTCAGCAATCGACCTAAACCAGCTGCTAAAAAGTTTCCATTACCGAGAGATTGGTCTGCATCGCACATATCAAACACGCTAAAAGAGATTTGAACGAATTCAGAGACTCTATGGCAAACATAGGAGCGATTCTGGAACCAGCTATATTGAAAATTGGCAAATATGAAGATGGTATGATGGAACATCATTTGAATCTGAAGAACTTGAACAATTATTTTCTTTGGAGTACAGAATTCTGTTCTTAATTGCAAGGAGCTATTTTCTGGGCAAGAGACCTGGGAAGAAAATCACACCGTTTGGTTGTAGAGGTCGTAGAGGCATGTGTCTGATAAAAAGAGTCAGTCGGAGAACTAAATCTTCACACTAGGCTAACAGAAATGAATTTATGTTGCTATGTTTCTAATTGTAGAAGGGGGGTAATGGGGGAGCATCCCTAATGAATGGGCCATCCAACATCACCCGAAATTATTTCCTTTCCTGTTTTGTTGAATTCCAGTAGCAGATCAATCAAGTTCCTAGTGCTCAATAAAAGGCAAAGGGACCACAGTGAAGAGACTCAGGCATGAATCTAGGAGGCTATTGGTTAGATTCCATATGGCAGCTGGTGATTGGCGTTTACTATGATTAACAAATTTGAGGAGGTTCAAGGTCAATGAAAGACTGCTTAGATCCATTTGATTAGCGGGTCCAAATATAGCTGGAAGACACAACTTGGAGGCTTAGGAGTAGGGCATTGGACCTTACGTTTGTTATTTGTAAGTCTTGTTGATGTAGATAAGATAATATAAGATAAGATAATTTTAGCAATGTCCAATACATGACCACAAGAGTAGGTCAATGGGACCACTGAGTACAATAGTGCTGATAMAATGTGGGAATGCAAAAGCAGCTCCTATATAAAGCAAGATGCAGAATATAAAATACTAATCTAAGCCAAGACTTGAAGACCCAATACTGATAGAGGAAAGTGGATTTGGAGGAAAATAGATCCAAACCTCAGAATACAAAAAGTGCTTGTTAATCAGGATCAACTAGAGGTAGCTCCCCTAACAACTGAGGCTGAACGGAAGAAAATTCGGATAGATGACTGTTTGGGGATGCACTAGAAAATGATCTAGATTGTGAGAAGCACTGTTGCCTAGAAGAGGCAACTTGATGTTGAGGCTTGGACAAACCTGTTTGATTGTTGGTGTGGGATTTGGAACAACAATGTTGTTGGGGTCTCTAAGAAGTAGAGATGACTCGCTGGGGCCTCATTGATCTAGAGTTTGCAACAAGGCTGCTATAGGTTTGTCTTTTGGTGCCTTGGAAGATAGGAATACCATAAAAAATGAAGTGATTGTCTTGGTGGAGGTTGGTTGGAGAATCTGGGATCTGAGTTCGAGCGTCTCCCTCATATATGAAACCAAGCATCTTTGGTTGGGATACCAGAAGAAACTGGAGGGGGTTTGTGAATCTTTGAAAAGACAATGGAAGTGCCCTTGGATCTTGTAATCAATCATGCATCAAAATATGAAGTGCTCCTCTGTCTCAATCTCCCAAAGATGGCACAACTGGCATATTATGTTTGATTGGTTAAGTTGGTGCTCGACTTTCACTTGAAGTTTGTGTGAACCTACTCTAAACTAGCCCAGAGGAATACAAAGAGCATGTATCCAGTGACGACGTGTGTATGGAGGTTGGACAATGAGGTCGCTCCTCATCTCCATGAAGTGACATTTCACGACCGTGATGGTTATGTCAGGATTCTTCTGATCAAGTTTTTAATAAAGTCTTGTTTGTTGTAATAATTTTTTTTTTTTTTCAGGATATGCAGGGGAGAAGAATGTTGTTGCTGCAAATGCTGCAACTTTGGGTGCTACAACTCTGCTGCAACTCTTATTGCTGCAACTCCGACTGCTGCAACTCTCACTGCTGCAACTCCTAATGCTGCAACTCCGGGTGCTGCAACTCTTGTTGCTATGACTCCTATTGCTGCGACTCTTGCCACTGCAACTCTTGTTGCTGCAACTCCTATTGCTCTGATTCCTGCTGCTTCGACTTCTTTCCCTGCAACTCTGCATATCAATGCTGTAACTTCACTGCTAAAGTACCAAAACCAATTTGGGCAAAGACCATTCTTGCCGAGATACCATGCCAAGCTGCAGTCTCGACCCACACATTGCTGCTGCTCTGGAACATTGCTGCAAGTTTGTCGTTGCTGCAACTCCGGAACATCACTACATCTCCGCACACCGTTGCAACAACTCCGCGTGCCGTTCTTGCAACTCTGAAAATGGCTACAAGCTCGACCACTGTTGCAACTTTGCACATTGCTGCAACTCAGGATGTTGTTGATACTTCGAAGCACTGCTGTTGCCACTGTGATAGTTGCTGCAACTCTCGACGACCAACATGAGAACTCGACGAAGGTATGCGCAATCACGACAAGGCACGGTAAGTCGGAAGGTACGTCTCTCGAATTGTGTAATGAGTAAGCAATGAATTGGCATAATTTCGACCTAATCACATCACTAAAATGCTATCACACACTCATAATTACCCAAACCGTAACATAATTACCCCTACCCACTGCCATTCCTGTTCATACTTCAAACTCGCCACCCTCCGAACCATTCGTACTGAGTTGTAGCCACAATCGTTTGAGTTCTAAGTAGGAAAATGGGAGGCTCACTAAATCACAGAGAGCCCATAGAGACCCTCTTGCTGGAGGCATACAAGAACATTGGGGAAATTTTCCAGCAGGGAGGTTGGCTGGAATACCTAAACAGGTTGCAGGGGTATGACGATAATGTGGCACTGGAATTTGCCATCAATTTCAGGGAAATAAGGACAGAAGTAGTAGTGGTAGTCATGCAGGTAACAGAGAACGTAATCGCAAAAGTGACCGGGCTTCCTCAAATGGGCGAACGATGGTATTGCCGACGAAGGCCCAAGCCCAAAATTCTCGAGCAGTTCCTCGAACTAGGGGGAGCCTTGGTCAAGAAAGGCACATGGTTTGACATGACTTCATTGTCGAGCCCATGGCAAGATGTTGCCATCGTCATGCAACGATACATTACCTACGAGGGCTGATATAGAGCCGTATACCTGTAGCACATCCAATTATTGGATCACCCGCAACATGACATGCTAGTCAACATGTCATATTTCCTTTGGAGGACTTTGCGAACCATTGCCAAACAAGCACAAAAGGTCGTTCGCCCTAGGGAAGTCCTCTCACACCACGGGCTAATTGAACTTTTGGTCGAACGCACACTACAAAGAGAGGGCATGACATGGAATGAGGTGGTAAGAGCACCACCCAGTGCCATAACGCCACCCAGAAGAGCAACAACTACTACAACGCCTCCACGAGACAACGACGCTGCTACTCCAGACGTTGAGGGTGCTGCAACTCCAGAAGCTGAGGCCGCTGCAACTCTACAGGCCATAGCTGTTGCAACTTTGGACGCTATAACGGCTAGAACTCTGGAAGTCGAAAAAGCTGCAACTCTCGGAACTGTAGCCCCTAAGAAAGAAACCCTCGAGGGTTTTGTTGAGATTCCTTTTCAACATGAAGGTGACCATGACAACAACATAGAGGTCACAAGGAGCAAACCTGCGGCCAAAAGGCTGTTGAGGACAAGGAAGAGGGCAACATATCTGATGACCAGAAAGAAGAAAGGGGCAAGAAATAGTGCTGCCACCCAGAAAAGGAAAAAACCCTATTACACAAGAACTAGTAGGGGCCGAACAAGTCGAAGAAATAGTTGAGGCACAATACTCGATGGGGCATGGACAAGATTTTGCTGGGCCTGGACCTGATTAAGAAATAGGGGNGGGCCCATAACCTGTTAGAATATAGAAGATTGTGCTCGTTTTACCATTGACGATACCCTCGTCACCCAACCACAGGCCAAAGCCACCCTCCGAGCACCTTGACCTTGACAGAGAAGAGAATCCCGGTAGCAATCCAATAGCCAAGAGAGGCTAATGCACCAAGCAAGAATAGAACCCAAGCTGATCAGATAATCCTACCCAGAGACTAGCGCACACCTTCCCAGAAACTTGCGCACAAGCTGCAACTGCACCTGCGTAGATCCAGTTCACTCTGCAATTGCTGTGATGAGAATAATGAGAACTGACGCCCTGTATTTATAGTAGTCTGGGCAGTTTAACTGGGGCCGACTTTTCCTTCTGGGTATTAATAAATTCATATTAAATATATTTTTGCAGCCGACAACCTGTCTAGGGTTTTCTTCATTTCTTTGCTTCCTTCCGGAGTATTCTAATCTCGTCATAGGTCACAATAGAGGTTCATACTTCCCGAAGCTACCATAATATTAACATGTATCAACTATCACAATGGCTTAAATCTGTGGCAAGGGATGTGCAACGACCACAATTTGAAGAATCCATAATATGTGAACCTTTAAAGCAAAACCCTGTAACAACTTGTCCACACTTGTTCACACATGAGTTGTCACTTCAAAAGTAAATACAGGACACACTACTTCCCCTAATGTTAATAAAAAATCCAATGAAATATTAAGAAATGCAATTGGAAAATCACCTCGAGCCCGTTATCCCCCATTTCTAGGAATAACTAAGGAGATGATGTCTCGAGGCCCTCAGGTTGCAGACATGGAGTACCGAGACGCATACCAACACGTAGAGCCCTTCATTCACCATACATCACCATTCGATGATGATAGCAGCGTCCACCACGCTTGGCTTGGATCACAGAGGATAATGGGTCTTGCTCCATGAGGTAACGAGTCCGGTATTGTGGTAAGTGTCATTCTAATAATTCAAGCGCTTGAACATGTTGCAAATGATTCTTTCTTGATTTTGAAAACTTTTGCTTGGAAATTATGCTTTTTGCCCTATTTCACCTTGGTAGTGTCATGGTTTCCTAGTAAGTGGCGACCCTCGGGGAAAGGGTTGCTACTGGGGGGTCTCCTTGAAGGGTCATTGTATCATTCCCACTCATACTTGCCACATTCCATCACTTTTCCCCTCCGTTTCCCAATCTTTTAGGTCTTGGGGCTTATTGACCCAAGAAGGGCATGTACCTCGTTCATGGGAAGAAGGGGCTAAAGGCCCGAGGGTAAATGTAGTTGGAAAAAGATAAAAGCCAAATCATAACCTTCTAGATGATCGCCCAAGAGGTCTTGAGAATGATGAAATGTTTCTCTTAAAAAATTGGAAGACTTGCAAAAGCAAACTCACATTATATAGATGTCCCGCTTGTTGAGGTGTGTACACGCATGCAATGTCCCTTTCTTTCCATGCATATGGCACTCTATATACCTCTAGCTTCAAGTGATGTTGCGATACTCTTTTCTTTCCATGTCTTATAGCACCCAATTGTTTTGGACTTTAATTAATTAATGGCAAATGAATGGGCTTGGAAAAATGTTGCATCGCGGACGAAGGGCAACGCATCCTCTATAAAGGCACCCATAAATGAGACAATACAAGCCCTTGTATGTTATGAAACCCCATACCTAGAAGTCTAAGCCCCATCCACTTCACATTCACTACATGACCTAGAGAGGTTTCTCCTTGGAAACCTCCCCTACTTGAGAATTTAGTTTACCCAATAGGGCACTATGACACCCCTCCCATATCTAAATTTGGCAAATTTTATAAGGTCTTTGAGCATATGTTTATTTTGATAGGGGGGATTTGATGCACATGTTCGAGTGGTTCTTTTATTAGATATGGCTTACTTGGCATGATATTGTGACTTGTGGACCCTTGGAGGGCGTACTTGCTTGTCTTTGCAGGTTCTTGACAGGGGAAAGCTTGATCGTGGAGGCACAAGGTCACTTGGACCTTCACTTGGGGCATGAAGCCCATTAGATGGATGATGCGCCCCCTTTCCTTGGACAACTTGGATGAGGGACGTTGCCTTGGGAGGCACTTTTGAGTGTCTCTAGAAGGTGACTCGCTAGCCTTACTAGCCCCAACGTTTGCCTTTGGAGGCCTTATCACTCTCTTCTGGGGCATGACGTCACACTTGGAGGGCTAGGGTTTGATGGTGATGGATGATTTGATGACAACTTGGCATATTTTGAAGGAGGAAGACCCGAGTGCATGAAGATGTGGCCTTTGGAGGTCCAACGTCTCCCTCAAATAGCTCTACGATTTGGTCCTTATGCCAAAATGTCACCCCTAGAGGGCATGACGTCATCTTTTAGGGCTTACTTATTTTGTAAATTCAAATTATAATTTGCAAAGGGGCAAATTAGGAGGTCGACCTCCCTAATTTGTGGTTTACCCTAAGATAAGTGGAGAAATAGGTTTTCTTAGGCCTTGTATAAATAAAGGTCATGACATTCTCATTTTATCACATCACACAATTGAGATTTACATAACATTTGGTTGAAATTTTTGCCCTCTTTGGGCAAATCACATCTTCTATCTCTTGTGCTCTTTTGGATGCTACTTACTTGTCTATTGAAAAGAAGTGGTACGCTATCTCTCTTGATGCTTGTTCTTGCATGTGTGGTGGAATATTCTTGGTAAGGAAGAGTTTATCTTGCTAATTCTTGGACTAGGTAAGGCATTTATGCTTTGTATTGTTTCTTTCTTGGTTGCAAGGTTAATCTTGTTTAGCTCTTGGAGGAGTATAAGGGCATACACCCTTCACTAGGATCTACCACTATTGTTTTGGATAAGCTATTTTGCAAAGGTTGCTAGGAGGAGTAAAAAGGCTTACACCCTCTTAGATTTACTATTGTTTCTTTCTTGGTTGCAAGGTTAATCTTGTTTAGCTCTTGGAGGAGTATAAGGCCATACACCCTCCACTAGGATCTACCACTATTGTTTTGGATAAACTATTTTGCAAAGGTTGTTAGGAGGAGTAAAAGGGCTTACACTTTCCTAGATTTACTTTGCTAGGTTTTGCATGCTCTAGGAAGTAAAAGGGCTTACACCCCTAGAGAAGTTGCAAAACCTAGCTCTTACACAAGAGACCCCATAACCCAATTGATAAGGCACTTGTCTAAATTGCATCGGAGAAATAAAATCATTTGCATTGGTATACGTGAAAAGTCGAGATTTTGTGATTGTCTAAATTGGAAGTTGTTCTTCATGCTATAAGCTTGCTTGAGCCTCTAAGGCGTCTTCTTTAGCCAAGTAGTTCTCTTTGCTATTACAAATTAATGCTACAGCCATTAGGGCTGCAGAAAAATCTCCTTTTCATCTATCTCTCTCTAATCTACCATTGAAATTCACTTGTAAGCCTTGGTAAATGTTCAACTAGTTATTGGCTAATGTTTGGGTGGTTTACTTGCTGATTTTGGTGGCTAGATTTTGTTGCCGTAGTGATTGTTTGCTACAGCCGCTTGGCTGTTATAATAACTTGCTGATAACATCTAATAAACAGCCCTAAATGCCATTAAAGTTTTGCTCTATTCAATGGAAGTTAAACTAGTCATTGCTAGCTTAGTTTCTAGTATCTTTTACTTGACTTTTGGCAACATATTTTGCAGCTATTGACATCTTACATTGCTGATATATATATCTCTGCTCTGCTGTAATTTTGGGACAGCAAGATTTCTTGCTTGTTCCCCTTTGGTTTAAGGCTTGTATATCTATCTTGTGTCTTGTTCCGGGCAGGTTTAACATTGTCTTGCAGGTACACAATACTTTGGCAACCATCCATCACCAACAAGACTCTCTGCCAAGCCTTTTCATCACCTCCAAACTTGACTTATAGGGGATTCATTGGCCATTCTATCACTTTTCGTCTCAATCCCCCTAGGGTCACCGGGATTCCCCCCTTGTGGTGACTTATCATCACTGAAGCGAGGGGAGCGTCTATCTAAGGTGACAGTGGGTAGGTACTCCCATAGTTGTCACACTTCCCACTTCCATGGATTGGGTTGGGCTTTGCCCAATCTATAGATTGTGCAATAACAAAGCCTAAATCCGACATATGAGAATTAAAATGGATAAGATAGGGCTATAGGTAAATGATAAGGGGTTAAAAAGAAGGAAAAGAAGATGTCAAATGATGGTAATTTTGTGACTCATCAAATGGTATGCAATATAACTTGGTAATTGATGATTTTATGCATTGAAGTGTTTCTTGTCTCGCGCAGGTTAACCAATTACCTTATTCAACCAATTTCACCCTTCATCTTTCCTAGAACTAGCCTAACTTATTGAGTGACTAAGATAGGGGGGTTATAGACTTTCCCTAGCTTGCTATAGCATCCCTTGATGTCACTAGGGAAGCCTCCCTTGTGTTTGACTTCATTCCTTCACTAAAATGAAGGAAGTACTTGTCTAGGTGAGAGTGACGAATACTTCTGGTTGTTACACAAGATTGGCATGTTGTGGAGGGATTTGCATAAGTACAAATCCTATGATAACAGGGAAAAGGCACTAGGTTTTGTTAGAGGGAAAACTAAGAGAAGATTTGAAGTGCTAGGGTTGATGTCCTTGTGTGAGAAGGACGAAGGGTTTGTGGCAAAGAAACCCTAGAGGAGACTTGGAGAGTTTTAGTTGGAAAGATTATGTGAGGCAAGCTTGGAGAAAGATAAAGGGTGGACTTGTTGGTGTTGATACTAGTTTGTTGTTGAGCCTTTGGAGCAATGTTGCGCGAAGCAGGAGCATTTTAGGAAGTGGGAGTGTCGGAAGCACCATTTTCCAAAAATCCTTGGAATCAGAGCATCTCAGAAGCGTTTGTTATATATATATATATATATATATTTATATATATTGTGTTTATATTCAAAAAAACACGCAGAAAGACAAATTAGCTGCAGAATATATGAAAAAATGCATATTTGTACATCAATATAGATAGAAATGACATCCATAGTACATCAATGATTAATCATTCGAGCATCAACCATCTAGATTTAGCAATTACAAACTTACAAACCAACATACAAGTTTTTAAGCCATATTGATATAATAGAAAGTAGATCATAAACTTATGAAATGAAATCAGATATCCAACAAGTGTCAACAATAACAAGAGTCATGACCAAATAGTTATGTTTACAAAATAGGGCATCTACATTGAAGTATGAAAACTGAAATGTCCAAAACTATAAAGTTTAAAGGTTAAACTAAGCTAGTTGCTAAATACTATGAATCATCATCTATAGACTATGACATATAAAGTAATGAAAAAAGAAGTGTCCTAGGAAGCGTACGAAGTGCCCCTAGAAGCGCGCTTCAGAGCGTGGCGCTCTCAAAAGACCAGGAAGTGTCCAAATTTGCTTTGAAACGTGCTTCAAAATTTTGGAGCGCACTTCCAGGGGAGCTTCCTGGACGCACCTTCTCGGAGCATGCTTTGAGGCTTCGGAGCGGGGCGGGGAAGCTTCTTGCAACACTGCTTTGGAGTGGCTAGGAGTAGTTTGGTGTGCTGCCTTACTAGGACATATTTGCTGGTTAGGGTTTGTTGTTGATAGTGGATGCCCCAGCTAGGGTTTGGATGTATTGGAGAATCCTAGCTTGTGATAAATTTGAAGGACGATCTTGTACCAGCTTACAATAAGCTGTTGGTATATACTTATAACTTCATTTGTTGGATATTTGAAGTGTACTTTGCTATCCAAACTTTGTGTACTTGCAGATATGATTTTTGGCTTATGTTCTCATGGTGATTGAGTAGTTTCTAGTGCTGGTTATGTATGCTGATTTAACATAACAGTGAACAGATTTTATTGAGTGATTTGACAAGTAAATAGAAGCTAAGAGGGCAGATTTGTGGCTGTAACAATTCTGCTGTTTATAAATTATTTTCAGATCCGTTATATGTTGCGAATTGTGCCCTTAGGGCTGGAAATCTAGTTTCCTTAAAGTMMATTGTTTTGGCTTTTGTTTTCCTGGGCTGACTTATGTATTTGGTTGGACAGAAGTGAAATATATGCTACTGTAATTTATATTTCAGATTCAACCACAATGCTGAAAGTTCAAACTTCACAGGAAATAGATCCAGGAAATTTCTGAATTTGTCTTAAGCACAGATTCTTGAAATTTCCACACCATAAGGGGTAAATATTTTGTCGGGGAGACTTGAAGCCTGGTGGGGGCATTAGCAGCACCCCGCYTTCACTGACTTGACAAGCCCCCTTTTGACACAAATACAATAGTTAAGAATTTGGATGTATGAATGTTTTTGACACAAATACAATAGTTAAGAATTTGGATGTATGAATGTTTTTGACACAATATATCCATAATAAACTGGAATAAATTGCACTTTTAGGTGTTCATTGAAGATCTTCAGAAAACAAGGTGAGAAAGCTTGTGTGCAACTCGCATATTAGCTGTATAAATTCTTTATGGCCGACAAAATTACTTAGCAGGAATACTAAAATAATGTCCTCAAAGATACCCTTTGTTTTTCATTTTTGTTCGTATTTTCTGCAAGTAGGAATTTATTTGCACTTTTAAAGTTTTCTCTTACTTCTAAGATGAAATCAGTGTACTTGTATATAACTTGTAAAGCATGCCTTTCTTTCTCATGAACTCGATCTCCTTAAAATTCAATTTCATTCTTGTTGAAAGTGAACTTTAATAATGTTTTTATCAATTAAAAAATAAAAGGTCCGGAGAGCCAGCCTTACATCTCGAACTTCTGTTAGATGTTTACTTTTGAAGTAAAGTGCTATACAAGCTAAATGTTGTGGTCTGTTGCAGACTACAAAGCGAACTGGTTGGATTTACCGTGGTATAAGGGATCCTGAATCTATTGCTGATCACATGTACCGGATGGCTGCTATGGCTCTAATTGCTGTGGATATTCCTGGTATCAATAGAGACAAGTATGAGGACACAAATATTGGGCTTCTTTATCCTTGTTTTAGGACACTCTATATATTTGTTCATACTGCAAATGTTTGCTAGATTACCTTTTTCTTTGATTTGCTAGAGATCTCTTTTTCACATTTTTATATGAAGTTGGTTTCAGACCAAATGTTTATGTCAAAAGTTATGATCAGCGACTTGACCATTTCTTTACTTCTGACTTGACCATTTCTTTACTTCTGATGCCCATGTGGAAATAGCTTTTCCTTTGTTCTGAGAGTTCTTTCGGATTCATCGCATAGGTTTTTTGATTTTCGATGAATCCGAAAGAACTCTCTGAACAAAACAATGGTCACAAAAGTCTTAGAACAGAAATAGCTTTTCCTTTATTCTATCCTTAATATGATAAATTACTGGTTCTCTGAACAAAACAATGGTCGCAACAGTCTTAGAACAGAAATAGCTTTTCCTTTATTCTATCCTTAATATGATAAATTACTGGTTCTCTAGTTTATTTTTATCTTTATTGGGTGGGTGAATTTTTTGCATGGGTTTGTTTTGTTGCAAAAGGCGGGTTGTAATCTCAAACACTTGAAATTATCAAACATAATACCTGCTGCACCAAAATGCTAATTATTATGGGGTGTATTTCACCGAGGCTACCTAGAGGGATCTAAGATTTTGACTGCCTCCAAAAACTTTTATTAATTGTGCTGAATACAACAAATTCCAAAGAAATGCAGAGGTAGAGTCACAATATGAGTATTAAAGGCCACCACGATCAAGCACTAAATCAGATTCATACTAATCCTAAGGTAAAGTACTAGTGTGCTATTATCTGTTATTGCTTATTTGTTAGTGTCCGCTGTCTACTATGAATCTTATTCACAACTGTTTACGTGTTGTGTGCGAAAAATTCAATGGTTGTGTCTGAGTTTGTGATGGAAATTTGTTTTAGTTGAAGAATTGATCCATATCTCACAGTGTGAGTCAATATCTCCCAATTTTATGAATTGTAGATTCTATATTAGACATAAATTGTTCAAATGTGCCTGTGTATATATGCAGTCCTACAATTCTCTTAAAGATATAAATTCAATGGTAAAAGAAATAACAAACATCACATGCATTACACAGTACACAAGAAATTTTTTAACTGGACAGAACCCTCTTGCAGAATGAAACTCCAGATTGTTATTAATCCTGCAATTAATGAGAATGCTTACAACAAATTTCCCTTTTAAGCTTCTGCAAAGTTTCACTGGTTCATAGAGCCCTCATGATAACTTGCTCTCTATAATGTTTGCTTATAAACTTTTCATGAGCATGGTTCTCTCCCTCGTGGATATTAGATGATTCCCTCACTTTATTTAGCTTTTCCTATTTATCTTTTATTTTTTATTTTATCCACTTTGACTTCCTTGCTTAAAATCAACAGTTATGGTCTAGTTTGTGGTGGTTAATTGGCTTACCATCTTTGTTGTAATTAGCTCCTTTTTAGCTTTCACTCATGCTAGCCAACGTCATGCTGGTGTGATGTTACCATGTGTGTTGACATGGTGTGGTTGTGGCGCTTGTTTGGCTGCTCCACCCATTCCTCTTTCCTTTGTTTTGACCTTCCCACATGCACATGATTCTGTGATGTGTTTCATGATTAATCCACCTGATTGTGAGCTGGTAACATGTGGTGACATCTTGGAGCTCAGGGTATGGAGATGCTTTTCAGTGGTAAGCCTTGGCTCTCACTACTTCCTCCAATTCATTGGTGTTCTTGCAGACCTGAAATATTATACAATGCAGCTTTGGTGGCTAGCAGACCATTGGTGTCATAGAATGATTAGGAGGTCAACTCGTTTGACAATCCTGTGGACCCAAAATTTTATCCAATATAACTTTGGCCTAGTTGTTGATGTCCGAGTAAGACGTGAGGATTGTGATGATGTCATAGTGGTGGCAAGGCATGCCCGAGGGAGGCCATGTGTTGCACTGTGATTTGTCCACTCCATGCGAAGCAAAAACGGTTCTGCCATGTGCATTGTCCAAGTGGTTGCCCATGATTGGTGCATATGTCTTACTAGCTCATGACACACGGTGACACTCTGTAGCTTTGGATGGGTTGGTGCCTTTTCACTGGAAGATCTTGATTCCTTTTCCTTGTTTGACCATTTGGTTCTCCCACAGAGCTGAAACATTATGCAATAATGTTTTGGCGAATTGTTTGTGTTTGGGCTCCTACTTCCATTTCTCTTTTTGATCTACTTGATGCTCTCATGAACTTGAAAAAAATATACAATGGTGTTTTGGCGGATGAATGATGTTTGACCCATGGAAGGATAAAGGGGCCTCACTCATCTGACACTTTTGCAGATTTGACACTTATTGCAAAATCTGATTTTGGGTGGATGGTTGATGTTCGACCTAAAGTTGGATTAGGAGGCTTCGCTCATTTGACGCTCCAAAGACCCAAAACTTTATACAATACAATGGAGGTGGATTAATGAAAAGGGTGCACAGCTGAAACCAACCAATTGCTTTCCAAGTCTTTTCATCTTCGGCCTTCATTTGAATTTCTATTTGATTTTGRACTAGACCTCCGCCTTTTGGGAGGTTTTTGGTCTCCAAAAACTTAGTAAATTTTAGAATAGGTGAGGAAATGTGTCCTTCATTTCTTTAAGTCTTTACCACTTAGCTTTGGAAGGTGTTAGGCCTTGTAAACCAACTTGCATCAACTCTTGCTTGTGCTATGAGTCTCTTGGAGTTTCTATTGCAAGATTGTGTCTTTTCTGATTCTCCCTGAGCATTTGGTTGCAAGTCTTTGACTGAATGTAATACTGACAAAATCTCTTCATCCTCATCAAGCTTAGAAGGCTCAAATAACTTCAATTTTTCGACATTAATGATAGAATAAATACCCATGTAAGGTGGAAAGTCCAAACGAAAAGAATTCTTGCCCACTTGTTGCACAATTTTGAATGGACTATAGCTAATGGGTTTTAGTTCCTTCCCTAAACCCTGCAACTATTTCTTATTGAAATTCAACCACAACATGTCTCCCACACTGTATTTGTGAGAAACCCTATGCTTATCATGCCTCTCTTTATATCTTTGTTGAGCAGCGAGCCTTTTCAAATGCTCTTCCACTTGCCCATGAACTTGTTGATTCTTCTCTATAAACATATTGACTTTTTGCTGTTCATCACTATGTGCAAAAGACTTATCTTCAACAACTTTGGTAGACGAGATGTTGAATGGAGTTTGAGGTAAAAATCCCAAACAAATCACAAATGGGGACTTACTGCTTGAGATGCGAACAACCCTGTTAGAACAATGCTTAATATATGGCAAACATTCATACCAAGTCTTAGGGTATTTCTAGGTATAACCCTTGAGCAAGTGAATGAAGGTTATATTAACCAACTCTGTCTGCCCCTCCATTTGTGGGTGGAAGGCAGTGCTTTGCTGCAGCTTAGTATCTATCATACCAAACAACTCCTTCCAAAAATGGCTGAAAAATCTATTGTGTATCATTAAGATTAGCGACTTTGGATGCCCAAAATTCACCCTTACATGTTGGAAAAATAGCTTGGCTGCCTCTTGGCCATCTTTTTGCAAGGAATTAGTAGATGAACTTGTTGACCCCTACCAACAAGTAGTCATGGCCACGCATTATTGTTGACAATCCTCCAAGGAAATCCATGTAGATACTTTCCCATGGTCAACTCAGT
>SNQJ01S0037812.1:135342-147876 GCA_010110895.2 Picea sitchensis
CATGCATAGAAGGCAATCTGGAGTATCTTCTTTATTTTCCATGGGTATCTGGCTCTAATGAATTGTAAAAGCTAATAAAAAAAATTCCAGTAAACTTTTGTGGATAAGCAATGGCAGATATTTCATTAAACATAGATATTTTGTTGCTTTCTAAGGATCTTGTTCTCAACACGTCTTTAAATAGATTTTTTTTTTCACATTTAAACTCTAAAATCAATATATTTGCCAGCTATGTATTTGTTGAATTTTCACTATGCTAGGCTCAAGCATGAGGTTTATTTCATTTAGTCATGTACTTGAACCATAAACAAATGCAGCAACACCATACACAAGTGCTGCAATATCCAAGATCACAAGAAGAAATACCATGCACAAGAACACAAGAAATATCCTGGGAAACCCTTCTTGTCAAGGGAAGAAAACCCAACAATCCTTTGCTATATTCTCAAGAGAAGATCCCCCTACCATAAAACCCTAATGCACACAAGAGGGTGCTCTACCACCTTGAAACTAGCGCCCAAGAGAGGTGCGCACTTCAGCCTTAAGTGCAAATCTGAAATTTCCAAATGACAAATGACAAGTGTGTTTCCTCAATGGGGAAAACACTTTTATTTATACTAGACCAGACACATCAATAGGTGTGTCTGTTGGCACAACAGGGCCGGCCTCAATAACTCAGAAATATAATTAATTATAACAATAAAGATTAATTATCTTTCACATATGGTGGGGCCGACTTGTATCCTTTACATCATAATTAGAGTTACAAGTAAATCTTACACTTAGACAATATAGCAAGGGATCCACACGTCCACTAGTGCTCAGCCACTAGGTACACGTCCACCTGTGCTCAGCCACAGGGACGTCATACTCAACAAATCTCTATCTCAACTAAGTCCACAGGAGAATCATTTGGAGTACCACATCGACTCAACTCTAACACAGAGGAGAACGATACACCCATAACATGGGCACACCCAACACTGGGGGATGATTCAACTCTTACATAGAGGAGAACGATGCCCCATCACATGGGCACACCCAACAGTGGGGGACGACTCAACTCTCACACAGAGGAGAACGATGCCCCATCACATGGGCATACCCAACACTGGGCTTTCTCATAGGTCCACTCAACTCAGTCACAGAGGAGAATGTATCCTGGAGAATGTCACCTGACGCTGCAATCATCAACAGTATTTGTGGCTGACATTAAAAATATGAAGTTTCTAGTGGGATCTTTGTGGTTTTTTCTTCTTTATAAATGTAACATATTAATCTTGGAAGTTGTTGATGATTTCTTTGTAATCTCGAAGAAATTAGGAGGCTAACATGTGCTACTATGAGTTTGTTTCTATTGCCTGTATAAAAGTGGTATAATTTTATGTTAGTGAAAGAGTAGAGTGAATAACAAATTCTTCCATTCTTTTTATTTAAGTTGCCCAAAATGGGGAAAAAGTATGATTTCTGAAACATGCTTTTTGAAGATTTTAGGAAATGAAGAAACTGCTGTAGTGTGTACACAATTTCCTGTGATACAATGTATATTAAAATGGTAACATTCTGTTGTCAATATGTTCTAGGAATATTTTGTATCATAGTTCTGTTACATTCTTATTTGATATTTGATATTATGATTTATCTTACTATGATTCTATTGGTATTTCATATTATTAAGTAATTTATACATTCTAGCATTATTTATATTCCTATATTTTATTAATAATTTATTTAAGTTATATACATGCACGCTATATAAATGTGCAACTTTGATATGTGCACAATTGGGACAGAATGAAAAGTCAAATCGCCCACATACGAAGCAAAATATGAAAAGAGAATTGTGGCAACTGTACACACACTACTTGCATTGGGTTTTTTTTTTCCAAAGGAAAAAAGTGTAAATTTTATTAAAAAGTATAAAATTTACATTCTGAAGAATGCATGTGAAGACATGCATTTAATCCGGAAATTCTCTCTGCTACCAAGAATGGCAACTGAAATCAGAGATACACAGTCCACAATAGAGTGCCCTTTTTCTGATCTTTCTGAACAAAAAAGTCTGTTTCTAAAAACAGGAAATCATAAAAGTCTGCAGCATATAAACTGTAGCGACTATATAATATTCTGAAGATGCCTCAGGGGAACCCTTCCCAAAAATTCTGATAGTCTGTAACCTGTCCAATAGATTGTATTCGGACTATAGACAAAAAAGTGAAAAAACATACTTAGACATTGGTCCCTGGCTGACCCATTTGTTCTATAAATGGTCTGTGATAATGTTCATAACTCTGCCCATCCAAGAACTCTATGATGTGCCACTGCTCGAGATCCATAAGAGTGCCCTCTTTAGATAAGGTGTCTGCTGCGACGTTCCTTTCCCTGTAGACATGTTTGAATGAGAAGGGGAAGAGCCTTGATATTTTTATTTCTATGGTCATGTACCGAAGTCTTCCAGGCCTCTTTGATTGAGGGCCCATGCCAGGAGCATGTTTGACCCAAAGCAGATGAAGCAGCCCATCCCAAGAACATGTGTGGAGTTGTTTCCTCATCCCCCTTGCAAAGGGAGCACCAGCCTCGCCTTTCCAGTCCCCTGAATTTCATTCTATCCCACGTATGGACCTTTTTCCTTAAGAGGCATCATATGAACAATCTTGCCTTAAGAGGACATTTGGATTTCCAGATCTCCTTCCACCACCAGGCGGGGACTTGTTGGAGGAGATTGGTCACCAGGAAAGAATAACCATCTTTTGGAGAATAGACCCCGAAAGGACTGAGTTGCCAAAGTAGTTCATCTTCCTGATCTTTGATTCTGACGTGGCCTATCTTGAGAGCCCAGATGTAACCATTCCAAGGTACTGTAAAATGGTCTTCCAAATTCAGAGCTTGAGCATCTTTCCATCCCTGGCTCCAAATCGTATTTTGTTGCTCATCTGCTATCTGGTTCAGATGGAAAAAGCCTCTCTCTTTCAAACTATCAATTAAATTCTGGGGGAGAATGTGCTGACCATTGCTGCCTGGCCATCGATCCCTACCAAGTCTGAGAGAATTTCCTTTGCCCACCTTCTAGGCCAACCCTTGACTAATAACATAAAAGGATTTTACGAAAGCTCTCCACATTAAGGAACCATTTTGGTGGCTTTTAGCCGGCTTCCTTATCCAATCCACAACTGAATCTGGGCATATATATTTTTGGATGACTACCTTTGACCATAAATTGTAGGAGGATATTAGTCTCCAGAGTCCACCCAATCTTGGCAGCAAGTGCAGTAGAGAAACTGTGGATATTCTTTAAGCCCCATCCCACTGACAACTTTGGCAGGGCCAGAGAATCCCATTTGATCCATGGCATCATGAAACTCTCCTTCTGACCGCCCTAGAGAAATTTGAAACATAATTTCCTTATTTTTTCCAGAGTACCTTTTGGTATCTAGGCCATATATAGCCAATAGACTGGAATCGCCTCTAGGACAAATTTTACAAGGATCAACTTGCCAGCTCTGGATAACCACCTGAAGCTCCAGGATTTTAACCTTTTTTCGAGCTTTGCTAAAAGCCAGTTCCAATCTGATTTTGTGTAGAAATTTGGCTTTAGGTGAAAGCCCGGGTACTTTAGTCCTTCATCAAGAGGCTTTTCCACAAATGGAAAGAGGATTTTGTAAAAAATAACTTCTTCTGGGTCCATTAGATGAGTAGAGAGGGTGGATTTTGAGTTGTTTATTAACATGCCAGTAGCCCTACTAAAAAGATCTAGTATGGAGCTCAACTTTTCTGCATCTCCCCTTAAACCGCTGCAGAAAATTAGTACATCATCAACAAACATCAAGTGAGTGAGGGAGAGAAGATGGCTAAGAGGAATACCAATAAAGTTTCTGCTATTTTTTCCTTCAGATAGGGCCCTGCTTAGGCCCTCTGCCATCAGAAGAAAAAGGAGTGGGGATAAGGGGCATCCCTGCTGAAGTCCTCTCTCGGCTTGGAAGAAAGGTGAGGCTGCTCCATTTATGAGAACTGCAAAAGAGAGCGAGGTGATGCAACTCATGACCCAATTTATAAAAGGGAGGCCAAAGCCCAGATGAGTGAATAGCATTCTCAAGAACAACCAACTAACACGGTCATATACCTTGGAGAGATCAATCTTATCACTGCCTCTTTTTGCTTCTGTGTCTTGATGCTGTGCAAGGCTTCCCGGGCTACACTAATCGCTTCATGGATCTGTCTTCCTTCCAGAAAACCGAACTTTTCTTGGGAGATTGATTTTGAGAGGATGCCTTTTATTCTTTTGCTGATGATTTTTGCAATTATTTTATAGATACAATTGCACAGAGAAATGGGTTTGTATTCATCCAAGCTTTCATGGGCATCCTGCTTTGGAATTAAAGCTATAAAGGTAGCATTAAAAGGAGGATGAATAAATCCAATGACTCTTGACTCTTCTATAACTTTGAGGAGATCCAGACTTATGAGATCATAAAGACCTACAAAGAAATCCATAGACCATCCATCTGGTCCCGAGCTTTTATCTTTTTGGAAACTATGAAGAACTTCTTTTAATTCCGCTTCAAATACCTCTGTCACGAGATTTGCATTTTCCTCCTCTTCAACAAAATGGGGGAAGAGTAGTGCCATCTGTAAAACAACATCTATGGATACTCTTCTATCTGTTGAATACAAAGATTTGAAGTGGTTGGATCCCAGCTGAGCCATATCTTCAAAAGATGAGAACAATCTCCCCGAATGATCCTTAATTCCCCAAATAGTGTTTGCCATTTTCCTGCCTTTTGCATAAGATTGGAAGAATTTTGTATTCTCATCACCACTATGTAGCGAAAGGGCCCGACTCTTTTGTCTCCATTCTTCTTTCCTAGCTTGTAAAAGCTCTCTTCTATTCTTTTCCAAAGCTAAAAGAGTCTCTTTTTGTGCAGGATTGGCAAAACCCCCTTTGTCAGAGTCATAGAGAGATTGAAGAGCAACTTCTGTGTGGATTATGCCCTGTTCTAACTGCTGCTTTTTCCTTTTGGCCCATGCTTTTGAAGTTGTTTTTAGAGCTTTTAAATTCCTTGCAAATTGAACGTCTGCCCTCTCTGTTTGCCCTATGGGAGTTTAGACTCCATATTTCCTTTACTAGTTTTATGGAACTTTCTTCTTTTAGCCAGGCAAAATTAAATTTGAAAGGGCTTGCGGGTTTTCTGGAAGCTCCTACAATTTCTAAAAAAATTGGGTAATGATCAGATTCCCCTCCTGACCCAACCCATTGTCTGAAGAGAAAAGGCTCTTCCACCAACAAAATAGAGATCAAAAAATGATCCAGTCTCTTTGCTATATGATCTTCTCCCAATCTCTTATTTCTTCAGGTGGGTTCGAGCCTTATAGGCACAATGTCAATTAACCTTGCTTCTCCCATCTTATGCACAAAGAAATCGAAAAGAGAATCAACCTGGGCCCCCTGTCCCCAATATTCAGCTGCCCCTATTGAGAAATTAAGGTTGCCTCCCAAGATAAGAAAAGAATCTTTGATAAAGGATTTTACTAGGAGGGTGTTCTAGAACTGGGGACGATCTTGAGTAGGACCATAAATGTATAAGATGGAAAACGATTTCCCCAACTCTTCATCAAAGACAGTCATTCCTTGTCTCGAGTTGAAACCCCAAGAGTTTTTGAGCTTGATGGTTTTTGGGTTCCATCCCATTGCCAGACCTCCCGAGCGGCCAGAAGCATCTGAACCAAAGAAAGGCCAACCCTTTAAAATCCTTTCCAGCAGCTGAATGACCACTGCCTCTTCTCCAAGGGTTTCTTGGAACATAACAACATCAGGCTGCGAAAGCTCCAACAACCTTTGGAGGGTGAGACGCTTTGAGGGGCTCGCCAACCCCCGACAGTTTAAGGAAGAGCAATTTCATTTGGAAACCCCATTTGGGGGTGGCATTGCTCTAAGTGCCCTGGTGATAGAGATTTGTTTGCCGACCGCCACATCGATGGTTGCTCGAGATTCTGCTTTTGAAAAGAAGGATTTTCTACCCCTCCCTTTTGAATTAGGACCCAGAGTTGGGTTTAGACCTAGACTCGACGGAGGGCGGTTCGGGCGGCTTGAAGAAGGAATTGATCGAAACCTCAAATTGTAGCAAATGGATTCTTCATTTGAAAGCAGAGAGGAGTCTTGACTTTGGGAAAGGGGAGGAAGCCCGGGGGTGGACGGTGACTGGGCGAAAGAAAGACAAGAAAGAGGAGGGTCAGGGGCGAAAGGCGAGGGGTTTTCCAGTGCATAGAGGCGTGAGGGGAGCTTTTTTAACATTTTTAAATCCACAAAATTATGGGAGAAAGACTGTAAGAAATTAAAATTTACAGAGAAAGGAGAGAGTGGGGGCATACCCAAATGAGCATCTACTCCCTTTTTGAGCTGTAGTTCAAGATTTGAAGGAAGCATTTCCTGAGCTTGTCACTTCCCCTCGTCCTTTAACAAAAAAAGAAGTGGTGTCCCTTGGCCTCTGGTTGGCACTAACCGCCGAATTTTTCGTGGAAACCTCTCTCCAGGCTTGAATTGTGGCCCTCGACTAAAGTGGGGAAGTCACCACAGCCCTACCAGGGTAGAAAGAAGGGGAGGACCTTTGTAGTGAGGTCTTCCCATGAGAGGCTCTGTGCTTCAACAAAAGGGAGCAATCTGCAACCCAATGCCCATGTTTGTGACATCTATGGCATTTGAAGGGAATGCCCTCATAATCAAGAGGTTGCCTGGAAACTAAGCCACCACGAGTGAGCTCCAGTATGTCCGAGAGACCCTTTCTGATATTTTGAGAAACTAAGATTCGAGGCACCGACATTTTTCCGGAAGAAGAAAAAGACATATTCGTGTTCATGAAGGTTCCAAGGGTGTTACCAATTTTCTCAAAACATTTCCAGCTCCAACATTCCGGTGGCAGCCCGGGCAACCGCACCCAAATTGGAAGTTCGTCGATTCGCTCGCAATTTGCATCAAAGAAAGGGGTCCACCTTTTTAGAAGTAGTGGAGTCGAATCCATGCACCGGGGGTCGCTTAAAATTCTGCTCACGTTCGAGGCTGACTAAAATTTGAACATAAACCATCCTTTTGCTAGTGTATCAACTAACGATAATTGAATCCCCAAATCCTTCCACGATAAGGAGACCTGATCTTTTAGAAGGTCTAGGCCAATATGCTGTTTGTTTGCACCACCCACAACCACCTTCTCTGCAAGATCAAGGACCTCTAGAATCATGACGTTGTCTCTGAGGGATAAGGAGTGCGGCTAAGGGACCAAAGAAACTCCCGATTGAGCTTTCTTTCACTTTAGAGCCGAGGGCTCACCTTCAAAAACCTCTGACCCAAGGTGACTAGGGTTAATCCTTTTGGACTGGGAGGAGGAGAGGAACAAAGGGGTGAGTCCCGACTTGTGGCGCAAGGGGAAGAAAGGAGGGCCAAAAAATATTTCAGGTCCAAAGAGGAAGGAAGACCGGGCTTCAGAAGGGAGGGAAAGGAAAAGAGAGGACGATGACCAGGTAAAGGACTTACCAGGCTAGGAAGAGACAGGAAAGCCTTGAGATTTTCCAAATGAGGAAGGCGACCGAGAGACTGGAGAGGATGGTTCTCTTCGATCCCTAAAGAAAAAGCATGGAAATGTTCCTGGGCGACGAGAAATTGAACAGAACTCCAAGAATCTGAGAGAACCTCAGAAGGGTTTGGAGAAACCCCCCCCCAAAGCACAGGGTTGGCATTCGAAGCACCTTGTTCACCACCCAAATCAAACGACTGTGGACCCGGGATAGAGTCACGAACTGGGTCCAGCGAGATGGCCTCCCCCAAGCATTCGACAGGAGGCGACAAAAACAAAGAGCTAGTGTTAGAGAGCAAGCTAGCTAGCAAATTCCATATGAGCTGTCCATCCAGCTGATCATACTCGTAGTCGACCAAATTGTCCATGATACTTGACCACCAAGACTAGAGAGAGAACTGCTGAGAGAGAAAAACGATTGCACTGTCCGCCAACTACCATAAGAAAACACTGTCACCGCCCCTAGAGCCTAGTAAAACTGCAAGACTGAGATAAACTTGGGAAAAAACGAAAAAAGACCAAGGCCACTTGTGGCTAGTGTTTCCACAGAGACTCGACCCCTCCATCAGATATATCCTCCAATCTCAGTCACTACTTGCATTGGGTTGTAGTGGGAGATTCAATCAAAAGGCATTGGAAACTACTTGCTCAGTGATGGTAAATGGCCCATTCTGGGTTGGTTTGAGCTTATTACGTTGCTTGTTATTGCTCCTTTGTTTATCTAATTGAAGCCAAACAGTCACTGAGTTGAAACTGAGGTACTCCATGTCTGTAGTGAAGTGCTTTGTACCTACCACCTAGCTTGCATTTGTTGGGATATGTCATGTACTCTTATCATGAAATTTGACCAAGTTTTGCATAAGGGAAGAAGCTTTATCTTGCTCCTGCTTGTGAGACATGGATGGTGAAGGAAGAACAACAAGAAGTTCATAAGGTGCAAGGGGTTGGAGAGTGCCATATTGAGACATGTTGCTCTGTTAAAATTGTGCTGCAAGATGTGAAGATAATTGTCTCACAGTTTGTTTTGTTAATGGTAGATGCAAATGGCATGGACTAAGATCCTATTGGTAACCTCAGTTTGTCTCGTCAGTTTGAGGGTGAAACAGGGTGGAAAACCTCGATCGACAGCCAAGAAACTTTGACAAGCACTGCTACAAGTGACTTTGAAATTTGGAGCCAGGGTTTAAAGTGATAGTAGGTGGCAACCCAAATTGACTCCAAATATGCTAAAGAACAAATCTGCAGCTTTTTGAGTAGTGGGCAAACCGTCTTTGAAATTTGTTGTGTATCTAAACACAACATTTTTATTTATGCAGATAAATATATATGAGCTATTTTGTATGCAAACCCAAAATCATAAGCGAATTGTTTCATTGCACTATTTTCCAAGGAGGGGTTCATGGGAGTCCAAGCTTTCTTTCCCAATCTTTGGAATGCTTCCTAACTAGCCTCTTGAGCATCATATCAGAAAAGGGTCGGTGGTTTAAGACCATGATCTTCTATTTCTAGCAGAATGAGGAGATGGTTTGAATCTCCCCATTTTAAAACGATGAGCTATATTTGTCTAGGCTTAAGAGATAGATAAAATAGGATACGGTAAGATAAGATACGTTTATTAATGCTCGACAAATGACCAAAAGTAGGTCAATGGCACTAGTCAGTATATAAGGTGGTGATACGTAGAAAAAGTGCAAAGGGAGAAGAAAAATGCCTTTTTGGATTGCATCATCTCCTTTTTTCTTGTTGGACCAAGTTGGCTCAAAGCACAAGGGAGCAATGTTAGCTAGAGTGTGAGATTCATTGAAGAATTTGAAAAAGTCTACCTATTAATCTGTTCTAGAATTTTCCGTTCAAATCTTAGAAGAGGACAATGAATAGTTTAAATCAACTCCTATAGTAGATTTCTTTGAGTCTATTAGTTTTGCTAGATCCAAAGACTCCCAAAATTCCCTTTTTCTTGTAGTGGGACCATATATGTTGAGAAGATCAAGGCTATATCGTGCTTTTGAGAGAAGAGAGAACTTGTATAGAAAAATTGATAAGAGACTCTTGTTGTTTGGAGAAGGAAGTATTCCGGCTTGTGCACAACCCCCAAAGTGGCAATGCGAGTTTAATGCACAAAAATTCCAACCCGAAAGAAGCTCCCTCATAATTTTAGTGCAAATGCGTGGTTCTAATGATGTTTCTTGTATTGTGATAACATCAGGACAAAATCTGGAGATCATTCTCCTAAGTGAGCGCTTCTTAGAAGGGTGGCTCATCCCCTAAATATTGTAGTAGATGAGAATCAGGTTTATAACAATCATTCAACCAGGGAGCAACCATTTGATTTAAATTAGGTTAATTGAATTATCAACAAATAATCTTCTTATATCTTGCACAGATTCAAATCCTAATTGATTATTTAATTCTCGTCTTATGCTTATATCTTCTTTTATAATAAAAAGCTCAGGTTCAGGCACAAGATCAAAAATACCTTGGGAATTAGTTCTTGTAGAGTATATCTTTGTTAATTTTTCTTTAGGTGGAGTTGCCAGATGAGACAATTTAGATTAGCATTCACCATAATATCATCAAGATACACATACAAAAATAAAGCCAACAAAAACTGGGAGATGGACTTTATGTTTGACAACATCGCCAAAAATGTTACCAACGTAACTAGCACCCTTGTGAAAAGTCCTTGTTATCGCACAGTTTGTAGTTAAGGTAAAAGACGGATGGAAGAAGGACAAACTGGCGAAACTGAGACTATCCCACCACTGTCACCTCAATGGGATAGCTCTTTCTGTTTAGGGAGGTAAGGCCCAGGGGAGATGTCCACGGTGACCTGGGGTTTTAAGAAGGCAAAGGCTTAAAAGGCCAAGTGATAAGTTCCCCCTCACAAGTCACCACCGATCAGAAAGTCCCGGCTAACCAGCCAATAAAGATAAGTAATAACCAAAAAGGTGTACCTACCCGAGACAAAGCAACAAAGAAACTATGCATATGCAAGATCACTTGCTTGGTTAGTACTTCATATAATCATGGACTTCTGATATAAAGCAATTGATAAACAATATTAATGAAGCAAGTCAACGATGTATAATGGCAATGATTATAATATATCACTTCACAATAAATGCTAATGGAAATCAATGTAACAATATCAACACTTTAGAAACAATGCCTTAGCCAATCATTCAATTGCTTTAAAGATAAAATAAATGCTGCATAGAGATGTTTATAGCATGAATAGATGACAACAACAATAGGGTTAGTGATTGTTAGTCTAGGCTAGGGTTAGAAAGATTAGTAGTTGTTCAAAGTATTTGGTTGTTTGAAGTTGTGACCAAGGTACTCAAACAATGGAGGTCTTAGATCAATGCGTTATTAGGGCAAATGGAGTCAAATAGCTGCAAATGTTGAAGGGCCAAAATGATAATGATATGGCCAAAGACAAGAGAGTTAAATGTTGAGGTGTTGCTAAAGCAAGGCCTCAACAATGAAACCCTAGGGGAGAAAGGTTGACTAAGGTGTAGAAACCCTAGGCCTTAGTGCTCTCTCCTCCTTCTTTGGCTCAATGGCAAGATAAAAATCGGCTAGCTTGAGTGATGAATGCTATGGCTAAGGACAAGAGAGTTTAATGATGAAGTGTTGCTATGGCAAGGCTTCATCAATCAAACCCTAGGGAAAACGGCTCACTAAGGTGTAGAAACCCTAGGCCTTAGTGCGTTTTCTCCTTAGCTCAATAGCAAGTAAAAAAAGGCTAGGCTAGAAGAGTAGGGATAGAGTGTTGCTATGGCAAGGCTCTATCTTACTTCAACAAATCAAATGGTTCTTAATCTTAGTAGGGACATGAGATAAGGACACTAGCATGTGCTGGTCACCTAGGGTTTAATCCAACAATTTACAATAACAAAATGCAAGTAAACAATACCATAACCATTCAATTAAGAAGTGTTGCAAAAATTTACTTACATAAACCAAGAATTCAAGTAGCAAAACCCTAGCTGTAAACCTTCCACCAAGAGAAATGCCAACAATGCAGAAAATGTCTCCTTCAACAAGTGTGCCTCAAAATTTCAGCCAAAACCCTAGAAGAGGGCGCAAATTTCAGACCTCACTAATGTGTGAGTGAAAGATCATGAAAATATGAGAGTTAAAACCCTCAATACATACCATACTAATGACCTTACTTAAATTTTAGGTCATCAAAAGGTCGAGAAGGCCAAAATACACAATAATACTGTTTTACATTAAAATGTCATAATGAAACCCTAATCAAGCAAATAATGAGGAAGTCATGCCCTTTTAGGGTGACGTTAGCCCTTTCTAGGGCAAATGTGGCGTCCTGGAGGAAAACGTTAGCCCTCCTTGGGCCTCTGGAAGCTGCCACACGTGCCAATCCTGCCACAACTGCCTCCCAAAACGTCCATAATGTTGGATGACGTCATAGGCATAATGGGTGACGTTATAGGCCTTCCAAGGCCAACGTCTCAGTGGAAAGGGCACAACCCCCCTGGGTACAGGTCTACTCAGCTGCTTCTGGTGGAATGTTCTGCTCTTCCCTGGTGCAAACACTCTGTTCTGTCTTTGCCCCCTGCTGGGGTCTCAGCATACATCTGGTGGGCTCTTTAGCCCCATGGAGGTCCGAACTAATCATCTCCCCATGTGTACCTGTCCAATGTGGTACTTGTCCGTCGGGTATGATCCTGCACATCAACAGATACGCCCTCCATGGGCTCATAAGTCACAGGGATCATAGCAATGTCAATCACATCTAATCATCAATATTATTAAACATGTGCATAAAGCCCCTTTTACTTAGTCAAATACTCAAAGACATTATACAAATCTGCAATGCAAGTTTGGAGGAAGTGACCTATTGGGCTAGTGTCCACTGGAAAAGGGATGTTTCCGGAAGAGATCGAATCCAAGTCATGTAAATGGGTGAGGTGGATAAGGGATGTCCTGACAAGGGGTGCAGTGA
>SNQJ01S0037813.1:16906-53727 GCA_010110895.2 Picea sitchensis
GCTGGAGGGAGAAGGAACCCCTGGTCTCTTTCTTCAGCGTGCTCTGGTTTCAATAATACACCTGCCTGAAACCATTGATGACACCTGTGTCTTATGTTTGATGTTCTTTGTTTATTTTCGTAGTTTTATTTGCTTTCAGTTAATGTTAGATCATAGTTAGTTTTGTTTTCTGTTAACCCCTATGCTGCCACAGCTGTTCTACCCTGCCAAGCCCAACAGGGTATGCAAGCGCTCTCCATTTGCTCACCTGGTGACCATTTGAACGCGAACAATACGAATAAATTAAATACAGAAAAAACAATAGTCTTCCATGAGGTTACAATGGTGTATAAGACTCCATAAATTATGGTCGGTTTTGTTTGTTTTGTTTCCAAGTTCTTAGTTGTAAGTTCTTAGTTGTTTGTTATCCTCAAGTCAATGTGTGGTAAGTTGTTACTTGTTTGTTATCCTTAAAGTAAAAATTAGCAAAGGTAGGTTTAATTTAACATAAAGGTTTGATTTAATATTTTGAATATAGTTTATATTTGATAAAGAATACTCACTTCGTATAGTAGTAAAGTTAAATTGTTATATAGAGGAGGTTTTTGTTTTATAAATAATGGGTTTTATGTGTATGGTTAGATGTTTGTATAGTAGTAAAGTTAAATTGTTATATAGAAGAGGTTTTTGTTTTATAAATAATGGGTTTTATGTGTATGGTTAGATTGTAATTTTAAAAATAAGTTATTATTAATATTTTTTTATCAATATGTTTATTAATTCATTTTTATAACACTAAGTTTAACTATAACATTAATAACATATTGTGTTAAAAATAGGTTATTATAGAGTGTAATAGTCACAATAAATCTAATTAAAAGTGAATAATTTTTTATAGTTTACATGTAATTAAAATGCAGTTTCAATTCCTCGGATGGGGTGTTTCCGAGCTCAAAATGTGGACAGACTAAGGGGACGCCATTTGGCCAGACGTTCGGCCACTTGGTGTCGGCTCAGACTCGCCCCCCCTCACCCATCACCTCATGGGTATGAATCCCCCATCGTCAATCTTCAGACTTCACTCGCGGCCAGTTTGTCGCATGCTCACAAAGCTCCTCTACATGGGAGATTTCACAGTGATGGTCAGGACGCCTCCATAGTCCCATCAACTACCCAAAAATGACGCTCCTAAGTTAAGGCCTGGGCGTGCAGAAATTCATTTGCACCTTCGGCCTTTGCATTTTTGGCTCTCCCCGGTTTTCAATTTCGTCTTCCCCTCCTAGTGTGACCTCCACTTGGGCTCCTAGACTTATCGTTCGTGCCTCCTTTCATGCATTATGTTGGTCTGGTCCATTTCCGTGCACCTCCTCTGCATTCTTCGTCCCCGGTTCTTACACTTCCTCTGCGCTCTGCACTCTCAGGCTCTTGCACTTCCTCTGCACTCTCTATCCCAGGTTCTTCCTGTAGCCAACACCATGCCCTGTCTTAGGGGAAAATCCAAAAGAGGGGCGGCCTGGTATGCGGTCAGAGGAAGGAAGGCACATGACTCTGTCTCTCCCCTTGAAAATGATGGAATCCCCTCTGGTTCTCCCCTTGAAAACAATGGAATCCCCATCTTGAATCCTGTAGCAGCTCCCTCTCCTGCTCAACCTTTTCATGAGACCACCCCGGACCTCTCCCCGCTCTCGAATCATTATGCCTGCATAATCGAATGGTTTGAAAACTACGGCAATTTTCTTGGCTTCGTGCCTCCACCCCCCTCCCCTCCTCATCTTCCTCCACCACCACCTTCTCCCCCTCGCCACCCTCCTCCTCCACCCCCAGTCGCTTCCTTTGCTCCCTTCGTTTCTCCTTCCTCTTCCTCTGACTCTCTGCTTCCCCCCCGCTCCTTTCAACTTGTGACAAGTGTGTAGAAAGAACAGCCATCATGGATTCCTTGGATGACCTTAAGAGGGGTTTAGGGGATGTCAAGTCTGCCTTAATCGAGCTACAAATCAAGGAATCAAAACGTTGGAGCCGCACGGACCTCGTGATGTCCTTCCTACAGGACCTTCGACAAGCCATCTTGGATCGAGATAGGCTCGACAGAGGCAACTCGCAGGGGCTCCAAGTCTTCGTTGGACCAAGGCTCGATCCAGGTTTTATTTAAATCATGTTTCAGGTTTATGCTTTTTGTTTTATCTTGGTAGCCATGGGAGGCCAACCAGCTCTGGGGATTTTGGTCTATGTTTTTTCTGCTCAGCTTAGCAATCAGAATAAGCCCTGCGTGGCAACGTAGTTTTATTTCTATGCATATTTCACTCTTCTATTTTGGACAAGTGGCAGTTGTGGTTTCCCACCTGGGCACTGCTACCACGTTTGAACAGGAGAGACAGATAGATGTAATTTATTTTTCTTACAGGCTCTAATACATACTTCTAACTTACAAAAAAAAAAAAATTTGCAGTTTCAATTATAAAGCTCTACTCAATAGGTATTTTTCTTGTTGCAAATTGGTTTTATGCATTTTCTCCTTTTTATATGCATTATAATTTTTTTTGGTACATTGGATTTTTCATGTGACTATAAATGTTCTATTTTTTTACATGGTATAAAAGTAGTAGATTGTTTTCAAGTGTTTTTTTATTTGATAATTAATATTTTGGAGTAATTTTTTTAATGGTTTTGGGCATTGTTGTAGAATTTCAAAATATGGCAACAATTTAAAAGTGAAAATATTTAATCCTTGGAATCTTTGGATGAAGATGTTATTGTTGGAAAGGGTGTTTCTTGGCATTGTGAACTAGAAGAATTGAAGTTAGTTTCTACACAAGTGGTTGAACTCATGAAGTGTCATTAAAGTATGGGAAGGCATGAGACTACATTATTCACCACTTGCATGACCGTGCCATTTTAGTCGTGAGTCAGGCCAAAACCTTGAAGACGCATGGGATATGTTGGTCTTGATTTATGAAAAGAAGGATCTAAAAACTAAGCTCCATTTGATAAAGAAATTTCTCTAAATGAAGATGCGAGAATTTGAGAACATGGGGGAACATATAACATAGTTCTAGTCCCTCATAGAAGAGATGGTAGCATGCAATGCTCAAGTTTTTGATAAATATTTTGATGTTATTCTTCTTAGCATGCACACCTCATATGAAGGTATATTGTTGATATTTGTGTATGTGATCACACTTAGTTTTGAGAAAGTAAACTCTACCTTAATATTGAAGAAATAAACAAAAAAATAATGGTGGTGTTTAATGAAAGACACATCAACATTATTATCATTAAGTAGTAAAGGCATGAGCAAGAAGAAGAAAAAGAAAAAAAATGTACTTGAACTTTTACCACTACTACAAAATAGGGCATATAAGAAATAATTATGTAAAGTTGATTTTGAAGAAAAAAAGAAAAATGAAAAAACTAATCTTTTTTGAAATAATTTATATAGACAGTAAATGTGAAGGAAAAGAAAAAAATGTGCTTGAACTTCTGCCACTACTATGAAATAAAGCATATAAGAAATAATTATATAAAATTGATTTTTTGAAAAAAAAAGAAGAATGAATAGGCTAATCTTATTTTGAAATAGTTAAAATGTGCTTGAACTTCTGCCACTACTATGAAATAAAGCATATAAGAAATAATTATATAAAATTGATTTTTAAAAAAGAAAGAAGAATGAATAGGCTAATCTTATTTTGAAATAGTTTATATAGACAATAAATGTGACCATAATCAATTCTATAAATGTTAATATCTAAACTCTAACATATTTGTCATAAAAGGTACTTACAAATCAATTTGATCTAAATAGATTCTCTCAAAGGTACTTTGTTGAGAAAAACATGACCTAAACAATATGGAGTCGCTCTTTTTCACTTCCACTAACTAACTTTAAATCATCATATAGGAGGAGAGCCTTATTTCAAATTTTGTTAGTGAAATTATTCATATTCTTGATTTCATATTGACAGCGAGTATGAGTGAGTGGGGTACACATATGGTTCAAGTTAAATACTTTAAATAATGTATTGGTTGAAGATAGATATTGTTTATTTTACCTTTCGAGCTATATGTTTTCTTGTGTTTCATAGGTATATGAACCTTTGCTTCAAATATGCCATACAAAGTACTATTGGCATGCTTAATGAAGCACATCTATATACCTGGTTGGAATTATCCTATTATTCTATCGCTGCAACATGGTTGTTATATTTGTATTGGTGTGTGTATTTTTTCTTTAAATATGTACAAATTCAATAATAAACAAGGCTGTGTGGCAACGTAGTTCCTTTCGGGTTGAATTGGGATAGGAAAAAGTAGCGGAGGCAGATGGAAACTGCAGCGGAGATGTGGCAAGAAGCATGAAGCACAGGTGGTATCCATGCAGTAAATGACTCGTGGCCTCTAGAGCCCCATTTATTTTTTGAAAGTATATAACAAAATACAATTTGTTCATAGTGGAAGATAAAAATTTATGACGACACAAATATGAAAGGAGATAAAAAAAATAGTTTAGTTTGAAATATATTAAATAAGTTACATGTTCCTGGAAATTTAAATGCATTTGTCATATAGACTGGTGAAAGATAAAAATATATGAGGACATAAATATAAAAAGAGATAAAAAACAGTTTTATTTGAAATATATCAAAAAATAAAAGTCTGTTACATATTTCTGGAAATTTCAATGCATTTGTCATATAGACTAGGATTGGGGCTCCCGCGGACCATAAGATAAATATGTACAAGAAACAGGACTGTAAAAAGAAGAAGTGTGCGACAGTAGAGTGCAATACCTGAAAAAAACAAATTGAAAGGTATTAGTCTTTGGCTAGACATTTCTATTTTAAAAAGTGGAATAATTGGGTTGATCAACAAATCAGGATGCGATCGGTAGACTTACAGTGATTACTTTTGTTGTTTGTTTGTTGATTCCTTTTCATTGATGTCGTCGACGGCTGCTGGAATCATGGCAACTGCCTGTTGCCTTTCATCGCGGCCTTCTTCAATTCCCTTTCGAGCCATTCTTCAATGTAGCTTCTCATTGGGGCAACATTGATCTCATTCCGGATTTTTATGTTTAAAAGTTCATTTTCTAATTCCCCAAAGTTGATAGAAAGATTACGCAGAGCCTGATCAATTTCCTCATTCTGTACTGAATAGTCGACTAGCCAGTCGTTGACGTCATCTTGACCATACTCGGGGATGTTGTAAAAAATTTCCAAAGACAACGCCCTAAGCATATCAACCTGCTTATCGAAGTCTTTCCTAGTTAAGGGCAAGGAGTTGACGATTAATTTGGGGTATTGGAAGTCGTTGGTCCTTCCAGCTAAGTTTATTCTAGAAAGATTTGTGAATACTTTTTCTTTCTTTGATATGGCTTGTTCACATGACTGGACAATGAGATGCAGGTTCTTTACTTTTTCTTTCCAGTGTGCCTTTAATTAACCGATCTGGTTTTTGGATGGAAGATCTTGTTTTCTTTTTCTTGTTTCTGTCATGTTGTTGACAATGGTGCCAAAAGGAAGGATTGTGTTTAAATAGAAATGTTCTTCATATTTTAACTCCGCCTGCAAATGTTCAAGCAAATTATGTGCCCTAGTTCCAAGGGAAGTCATGGTTTGTGATGTTTCCCATGCCTTAGTAACCAGTTCCATTATTTTCTTGATATTATTCTCCATATATACTCTACAGGATGTGAGGAGGCTGGAGGATCCTTTTAACTTGGTTGCAGGGGTGGCAAGCATGGCTATTTCCAAATGATTGGAAATTAATGACATAGGAATCAAAGCCTCTTCCAATTCCTTGACCCGGTCCTTCAGTATGGCATTCTCGGCCTCGATGCCTCGAATGGAATCATGAAGTGCATCTCCAGTCACTATGTGAAGTTGACAGATTTGGGACGGTCGCATGTTCGCAAGGTTAACCTCTGAACGAGATTTTTCTTTCTTATTTTTTACATTTTTTTTTTCAATAATCAATTTTTTGGACTGCTTGTCAAAAATAGCCCTCTAGAAAACGAAGGATTCATCTTCGTCAAAATTTTCGGTATCAGATATGCTCATTAGATGACTATGTTGGATCACGTCTCCAGGTTGATCAAGGTAGCGGAGTATGCTATCCAGATCAGGCTCAAGTTCCATGTTCTCACTCTGAATTTCGGTCTCTTCTACCTGTCCCACAATTTTTTTTCTCTTCTTGTCTACTGGAAGCTTGTGAGAACTATCAATTTTAGAATGAGGAGGTTTGTTATCTCCTCTTCCGTTTGAAGAACTCTGAGTTACTTTGTTGTTGTGGTGGGTCATTGGAGCGATGCTTCGGCATGTTGTACTTTTGGGAGTGTTGTTCATCGATTGAACACTCTTCTCACCAAGGCCTTTTCCCTGTTGCATGTACAATTTAGTGCTGCTTTGTAGTGTGTCTAGGTCATCGACATCAGAAGCAGGAGCGTTGTCGCCAGTGTCTCTATTTTCTGTCAGGTTTTTTTTGAAAAAAAAATTGTCGAAGCCAAGTGTTTGTAAATGTTGTAGAAAAATTTTATTAGGGTCAAACCCTCTTAGGATTTCAGCATATCTCAGGTTCAAGTTGCTAGAATGGGCTGCGAATTCGTCAATTTTTTTGACGTTTTTCAACACGAAGTCCCCGACTTTCCAAGGCAGAGGAATGAACTATTTTTTTCTCTTCTCTTGGAATAGATGCAACCAGTAGTTGTATTGTCGTTCTACTTCTGTAACAAACATTATGTCCGTAATGTGACATGGAAGGAGAGAAGGTTTTTCCCTGGAGCCAAAAATCCTTATCACAGTGTAATTATCCAAATGTTCAAGTGTCCCCTTCCTATCCAAAAAACTAGTTGCATGTTCAAATATGAGGGGAGAATATTCTCCTAACAACAAAACTTTGAAAACAGACATGAATCCATTAAAATCCTCATAAAAATAGTGGGATTCCTTGTGCTTCCACAAGGCCTGGTACCAGAATGTTACTGGGTCAAATTCCCAGTTGACATTCTTGCATAGAGACAGTTGTGGAAACTGGCAGCAATGTGCGATCGCAAAACCTAAGTAGGATGGCATATAAAATTTATTTTCCCTTTTGAAGCTTGACAATTGGGAACAGATTTCATAGGAAATTATCTTGCCCCAATCAAAAATGTCTTGTTCCTTTACTGTGAAATACAAAATATAAAGATCCATCTGGGAAATAGTTGTTGTGGACTCATGTCTCGTTATTCTTGTAAACAACCAGGAAATTTCGCGGAATGGATTTCTAAATGAACTAACCTGCAAGCTTGTGATATCTTCAGGAACTACCATCGGGTCTTCCAATAAATCAAGCAAGAGGTCCAACCCATTATTATGCTTTGCTAGAAACTGTTTGGAATCTTCTCCTTTGAATGTCAATGTTGGCTCCGACAATATTAACATCTGGCAGAAGACCTGAGGTGACAAAGAAACAGAAGAGTGGTGTTGTAGTGGAATAATTATTTTGTCTGAAATAAATTTATCGGCGCACCAAGAGACCATCTCCTTACAGTCAAAAACTTCAGGGACATAGCCTGCACGAGCAATCTCAGAGGTCCAAATTACTTTGTTCTGGGTGACAGGGGTTGAGTAATAAGAATATGCCCTGGACCACTGGAAGTTCTGGTCCTCGCGCCTGAAGATGTTCACTGTATCTCCACAGAACTGTTTTCGAGCTGATGCCATAGGTTTATGAGAATGTTGGTTTGCTCCAGACGATGGTTGAAATGAACAGTTTGAGCTGATAATATAACTCTCCGCAAAATCTTGGTTAAATGCTTATGAATGGGAAAGCTCCTCGAGTCTTTCGTTGATTAATGATGATCTGTATGTGTTCTTCATGATGAAATGTTAGCAGTAAAGCTTACTTATTGCATATTTAGAAGAGCGAAGGTAGCAGGTATGGTGAAGAGCAATTAAGGATTGGAGGTATCATGAACGTGCTAAGCCGACGACGTGCGAACGACACTTCATGATTTTGAAATCAACACTCGGAAGGGATAATATAACCCTCTGCAAATCTTGGCTTAATGTGTATTAATAGGAGATCTCCTCGAGCCTTTCGCCCATCAATGAAAATATATACAGTTCCTGCACGATGAGCTGTTAGAATTAAATGTCACTAATTGCATATTTAGAAACAAGATATTTATATATATATAAACATTTTTTTATTATAGACAAGTGCAAAGGTCACAGAGATGGGGGAGAGCAAGGAACGAATGGAAAGGTCTGAAAAGCAGTCAGATGGGATTCAAAATAGGGTTACGGGGGATACTCAAGAGAGGTGAGTGTCCCACGGTCAAATTTTATGTATCAGAATTTTTTACTGCAAAACGTGTAAAACGGAAGAGAGCATGATGGGGCAGTTCAATGGTCGGTTTGTATATTTGCGAAATTACGGGAAAGTGGCTAAGTATGGAATAGGGAAATGGCCAGTCGAACTCGTTTTCAAAATCGAGGATTGAAGATTTCATGAACGGACCAACCCAATGACGTGCAAATGACATTCCATTATGTTTGAAATTAACAATCGGAAGGGATAATATAACCATCCGAAAATTTTGGTTTTATGCGTAGTAGTGGGAGATTTCCTCAAATCCTAGTTTAGCATTAACGCTTGCTAATTGCATACTTAGAAATAATATCTTATATATAATTGGTAATTGCTAATTGCAAAAGGGCGTGGACACAGGAAACAACGATTAGGAATTGGATATTTCTTGAACCCGCCAACCCGACGATCCGCGGAAGAAATTTGAAGAAATCGTGAAGTATGGAAAAAAGACGGACAGGCTTCAAAATGGAGTGACAATAGTTCCACAGAAGACATGAGGACCCGACGGTCAAATTGTATGTCTCAGAAGTTTTCAGTGCAAAATGTACTATATATATAAACATTTTTTTATTATAAACAAGTGTGAAGGTCATGGAGACGAGGGAGAGCAAGGAATGAATGGCAAGGTCTGAAAAGCGGTCGATTGGGATTCAAAATAGGCTTACGGGGGATACCCAGGAGAGGCAAGTATCCCACGGTCAAATTTTATGTATCATAATTTTTTACTGCAAAATGTGTAAAACGGAAGAGAGCATGATGGGGTAGTTCAACAATTGGTTTGTATATTTGCAGAATTCCAGGAAAGTGGCTAAGTATGGAATAGGGAAACGGTCGGTTGGACTCATTTTTTGAATTGAGGATTGAATATTTCATGAACGGACCAACCCAACAGCGTGCAAATGACATTCCATGATGTTTGAAATTAACACTCGGAAGGGATAATATAACCATCCAAAAATTTTGGTTTTATGTGTATTAATGGGAGATTTCCTAAAAACCTGGTTTAGCATTAATGCTTGCTAATTGCATACTTAGAAATAAGATCTTATATATAATTGGTAATTTCTAATTGCAAAAGGGTGCGGGCACAGGAAACAACGATTAAGAATTGGATATTTCTTGAACCCGCCAACCCGACGATCCACGAAAGAAATTCGAAGAAATGGTGAAGTATAGAAAGCAAACAGACGGGCTTCAAAATGGGGTGACAATAGTTCCACAAGAGAGGTGAGGACCCGACTATCAAATTGTATGTTTCGGAAGTTTTCAGTGCAAAATGTGTACCACGGAAAAGGGCATGATAGGTAGACTGTAATACGGAAGAAGGTATGATCTGAGTCTGGTTGTAAATTTGTATATCACGGAAATCACGGTACTTTGCGTAGGTCATGGAACAATAGAAGTCCAATCTAGAGCCCACCTACTGGGAATCCACGGTCAAATAAGTGGTTGGGTATGGAATGGGGAAGCGGTCGGTCGATGTCGTGATATAAGAGCACGAGTGCAAATGTGAACCCGCAAGTCCGCCTACCCACGCAGCTAGACATTTTCAAAAAAAATGAATAAGTGACAAGAAAGATAAAGTTCAGGGAAAAGAGAAACGGATATTTGGCTAAGCATAGAAGACGGAAAAGCAGGGCTAATATATTCACATCTGTACTAGATATCCCATTTCCTAGAAAGATCTTTTCTTCATGTTTCTGGAGAAGTTATATACTTATTGCATATACTTGGAAAGAAGTGTGAAGATGGCGGGCACAGAAAACAACGACTAGGAATTTGAAATTGTCTACGATCCGTGAAAGAAATTGCAAGAAATGGTCGTGGAAAGTGGTCGGACAAGTTTCAAAATAGGCTAACAAGGGTTCCTGAGGAAACATGAGGCCCTGACGGTCAAATTGTATTGATTGGAACTTTTGAGTGCATACTGTGTAACATGGAAGAGGGGTTGATGTAGGAAAAACGACTAAGTGACGAGAAATATAAAGTACAGGGAAAAGAGAAACGATAATTTGGTTAAGTATAGAAGACAAAAAAGAAGGGATAATATATTCACATCTGTAATAGATATCCCATTTCCTGGAAAGATCTTTTGTCCATGTTTCTGGAGAATTTATATACTTATTGCATATACTTGGAAATAAGTGTGGAGGTGGCGGGCACAGAAAACAACGACTAGGAATTGGAAATTGTCTGAACCCGCCAACCCGACGATCCACGAAAGAGATTGCAAGAAATGGTCGTGGAAAGCGGGTGGATGGGCATCAAAATAGTATGACAAGGGTCCTGGAGGAGACATGAGGGCCCGAAGGTCAAATTGTATTGATCAAAAATTTTAGTGCATATTGTGTAACATGGAAGAGGGTTGATGTAGGAGTCCAGAAGTCAATTTCTATATCTTGGAAGTGAGGGGGACTATTTGTAGTTCAAGGAAGACTGGAAGTATAGTCCGCATGTCTAGTAATCCGCAAGCGAGAAAAGTCGGGTAAGTATGGAATTGGAGGCACGAAAGATATTCCAAGAAATGGCGAAAGATGGAAAGCGGATGCAGCGGCTTCAAAACGGGGTGACAATAGGTCCCCGAAAGACGTGAGGACCCGAGGTCAAATTGCAAGTCTCGAAACTTTCGTGTGCAAACTGTGTGTCACGGAAGAGGGTATGATTTGGGAGTGTGAGATATTCAAATCTCACTATAGAGATTGCACGCGCATAAGATTGTTCGGTCCAAAAATGATATCAAATTGTTTGATGCAAAGTTCGATGTGTGCTGCTCTATGGAACCTTGTGGGATATTTCTTGTGGCCTATTTGGAGTTTACTTGGTTCTTGGTTGTATGCTTTGTCTGTCAATTTGTATATCGTGGAACTCTGAGTGTTGTTTGAAGGACACACAACAATAGAATTTCAATTTTTTAGCCAACCAGTCTGCTTGTCAATTTGTATAGCGCGGAAATCTGGGTGTTTCTTTGTAGGACACAAAACTATAGAGGAAATAACTTCCCCTTTAATATAACCTATGTGACGCAAATGTAGTATGTGGCTCGTTTTAACACTTTTCCTTGATCGATGAACTTGGTAAAATTAATCTCCTGGAATAATTTGAAATAAACGAATATATGTTGTGCAAAGTCCAATGGAGCTATCATGTCAACAAGAGGCCCTTAAAATTCAAATTGGTCGTTGTTATACTTGCGGTGATAGAATTTAAAAAATCTTTGTTTTATTTACTTCATTTAAAAAGAATTTAAAAATCTTTGTTTCATTTACTTCATTTAAAAAAAAAAAAAGATTTAACATCCTTTAATAATTTTATGTAATTAATCATAATATCAATATTTACATTAATAATTTAGTATTTGAAAATAATGTTTTTAGATAATGTTAGACAGTTGGTAGGGATCACCATCCGTAAACAATCGCAATCTTGAGCCCGCCAACCCTGGATTTCATCTGTCAATTTGTATATCGCGAAACTTTGAGTGTTGTTTGGAGGACACGGAACAATAGAAGTGCAATGTTGAGCCATCCAGCCCGCAAGTCCGCCTGTCAATTTGTATATCATGGAACTCTGGGTGCTATTTGTAGGAAACGGAACAATAGAGGCCCAATTTTGAGCTCGTTAGCCCGAGAACCCGCAATCCAAAAAGTGGCTAAGTATGGAATGAGGGATCCGTACATGAGGGAACCCTTTTCAGCCTATTTTGAAACCCGTGGTGGAGGTCTAATTGTTGTTTGCAGGCGAAGGAACAATGGAAGTTCAATATAGAGCCCGGGTGTCCGGGAATTTGCGATTTGAAAAGTGCCTAGGCATCGAATGGCTACTAGTTGATCGGAGTCACATTTTCGGAAAAACAACTAAGTAAAGAGAAAGAGAGAGTAGAGGGGAAAAAGAAACAGCAATTTGGTCTAGTATAGAAGAGGGAAAAGAAGGTCCAATATATTCAAATCTGCAATAGATATTCCATTTCTTGGCAAGATCTTTTATGTATGTTATTGGATAAGTTCTATACATATTGCATATACTTGGAAATAAATATGAAGGTAGCGGGCACAGGAAACAACATCTAGAAATTTGAAATTTCTTGAACCCTTGAACTCGACGATCCACCAAAGAGATGTCAAGAAATTGTCAAGTGTGGAAAGCGGTCGGATGGGCTTCAAAATAGGGTGACGGGTTCCCGAAGAGCTGTAAGGCCCCAAGTGCCAAATTGTATATATTGAAACATTTTGGTGCAAAATGTGTAACATGGAGGAGGGGATGATGTGGGAGTCCAAAAGTAAATCTGCATATCGCAGAAGCTAGAGTGTTATTTGTGGGTCACGGAATAATGGAGAGTTCAATTTAGACAAAGGGGAAGTGCTCGTTCAAAACGCGTGAATCTGCCAACCCGTGCAGCAAGGCATTTTCCGAAAAAACGATTAAGTAACCAGAAAGAGAAACTACAGGGGATAAAAGAGTGGGAAAATAGAAAGGCGAAGGCAAATTTTCGTAAGCGTGAACTGGTTTCAAACAAGTCCTATTGTTGCAAAACCATCATTTTCTAGTAATTGTCAGCAAATGCTTTGTTGAAGATTAGATTGTATTGCAACGTGTGGGTGTAAGTGTGTTCTTGATACATTCTTCCATGACTGTAACATATTAACTTAAGTATTAAAATTCTTGCATTATGGGTTGTTAGCATTAAAGATTAATAATTGCATGTCTAGAAACAAAAATGACAATCTTGTTGCAACATTGTGATTTGGTATTGCTATGTTCTATCTGCATTACGAATAGAATTGAACGTTGGTTTGAAACTGTGTGTAATTCATTTTTTGTTTGCATAAAAGCCTGATGGATCGACACAGTACATTGTCATATAATTGTTAGATGCTCCATTTTAGAACAAATTACCTAATAAAATACAATATTGAAGAACTAAGAGACTAATGAACCATGCCAATGAGAAGAGGTGTTAAATCCAGAAAAGAAGCAGCAACCAAGACTCCAAGGCAATTTTTTTAATAGCAAATCCATTTAAAAAAAAAAAAACATTGAGCATTGTATATCTATCCTTAGAAATTGAAACCAGTTCTTTGGGCCAAAACATTGAACATATCTACCACAAACACGAACATGAGATCCGCAACATGCAGGAGCCATCGAGATTCTCTTCAACATGCATACAAAACTGATTACCATGCTTTTTTTTTAGGAAATCCTTGCAGTTTTCTCCTCGATGGATCATCCTGTGATAAAATTGATAGTTCTTAGAAGCATCTCATGAGGAAGAAGATGAAAAACTTTGTAGGGAAAATGGAATATCCCTTAACTGAAATTTAGGACACACCAAGAAACAGCCTCTCCACAGTCGAAAACTTCAGGGACACAGGTTGCACGTGAAATTCCAGAGGCCCAAATTAGTCCATTCTGGGTGGAAGGAGATGACTAGTAGGAATATGCCTTGCACCAGTGGGAGTTTTGGTCCTCATTCCCTAATATGTTAATTGTATACCCAGAGAACAAGATAGTAGTCCCGCAATTCAATAGTTTTTTGGCTGTTAATATATCTCTGGGAGCATCAACATATCATTTCCTTACAGTGAAAGACTTTCGCCCAGAACATACTAATTTGGACCTCTGGAATTCCTACTTTCAATCTGAAAAGCGGCTATTGTGTTCAGCGTCGGTTTCTTTTATGAAACTCCTTCTTTTGGTGTTGTCAGGACCGCCATCATTGAGCCAGGAAGTTCTACCCATTATGGTTGATTTCAATTTGGGCGCATGAGTGGGAACAGTCTCTACATTGCCATCATCCATTGTCGTATCATCGTCCATCGAATCATCTTTTTTCGGCTCGAAATCCATGGCATCAACCTCTGCGCCAGCCATCAATGCAATTGGGCAGGTTCTCTGAGCAGGAAGGGTTGCCTTGGAATTCTTTGGCTTGAAATATATCTCTCGGTGTACCAAGGGACCATCTCCTTTTTTGCTCCTGGGCAGAGGGAGATGAGTAGTAAGAATATGCCTTGGAATACTGGAACCTCTAGCCATCATGCCTGAAGTTGTTTACTGTATCTGGACAGAACTATTGCCACAAGTTAACGAGAATATTCGTTTGCTCCAGACAATGTTTGAAATGAAAATTCCTCCGCAAATCCTATTTTAATGTGTATCAATGGAAGATATCCTCGATCCTTTCGTTGATCAATGACAACCTCCAGGGTTCATACGTAATGAGTTGTTACCATTAAAGCTCACTAATTGCATATTTAGAAAAAAGTGTGAAGGTGGTGGTGACGGCAAAGAGCGATTAAGAATTAGATATTTATTAAAGGCGCCAACCAACTGACGCACGAAAGAGATTGCATCATGTTTGAAATGAATACTTGGAAAGGATAACACTCTTCTCCGCAAATCTTGGTTTAATTCATAGTAATGACAAATATTCTTCGGCCTTCCAGACATTAATGACAATCTTAATGGTTCCTGCACGATGAACTACTAGCATTAATGCTTAATAATTTCATATCTAGAAAGAAGTACAAAGGTAGCGGGGATGGCGAAGAGTGACCAAGAATTGCACATTTCCTCCACCCGCCAACCCACAAAACAGATTCCAAGAAATTCCCAAGTATGGAAAGTTGTCGGGCAGGTTGCAAAAAAAAGGGGTCACAAGATATACCCAGGAGATGTGAAGAGCCGATGGTCAAATTGTATCTCAGTGACAGATTTTGACCGTCAATTTGTATATCGCAGAATTCTGGGTGATGTTTTTATGTAGGGGAACAGTGGAAGCATAATGTTGAGAGGGAAATTTGTATATTGCGGAACTTCGGCTGTTGTATATAAAAGCATGAGACATTCAGAAAAAGGACCAAGTAAACAGAAAGTGAAAGCAAATGAGATGAAGGGGAATTCGTTTTCTAATTTATAAATCGTGGAAGTCTAGGTTCTGTTTGTAGACGGCGGAACAATGAAAACGCAATGTTGAACCCGCCTATGTGGGAACCCGTGATTCAAAAAGTTTGTTCAATATGAAATGGGAAAGTGGTCGGTCGAGCTGGTGATATAAAAGTAACAATAGAAATCTGAAGACGTGAATCCGCCAAATCCCGCACTTATACATTTTCCGAAAAACAAGTAACAAGAAAGGGAAAGCAGAGGGAAAAAAGAAAGCAGATAGCAATTTTCGAAAGCGGGAATTGTTGTAAGAAAGCCCCATTAATGGTCTTAACAGTAACTATGAAGTGCATTAAACATGTTAACAGGTTCTTCAATCAAGGAATAGATACAGCGAGTGATGTTTATAGTTTCCAGTATTTGTTTGTATAAGAGAAGCATCGAAAAGTTACAAGAAAATCAATTTTTTGATGTTTAAGTAAACTTTTTGTACTGTTAGCTTCACCGCAAGTATAACAACGATGAAATTGAATTTTAATGTCCTCTCATTCATATGATTGTTCCATTAGACTTCGCATAGTATATATTCTTTTATTTCAATTTGTTTGCTAATTTGTAGATCGTGGAAGTCCGGGTGTTATTTGCAAGCGGCGGAACAATGGAAACGCAATGTTGAACCCGCCTATCTAGTAACTTGCCTATTCGGAAACCCACGATCCAAAAATTTTATACAATATGAAACGAGGAAGCGGTCAGTTAGGCTGGTGATATAAAAGTAAGTGGAAATCTGAAAACATGAATCCGCCAACTTCTGCACCTAGAATTTTTTTGAAAAAACAAGTAATACATACTAAACATGTACTTTTATAAAGTATGGACATGAGATTTTATAGAGCATGTACGGATCCCTCATTCCATACTTAACCACTTTTTGGATCGCAGGTTATCGGGCTGGCGAGTTCAAAATTGGGCCTCTATTGTTCTGTGTCCTACAAATAGCACCTAGAGTTTTGCAATATACAAATTGACAGGCAGACTTGCGGGCTGGCTAGCTCAGCATTGCACTTCTATTGTTCTGTGTCCTCCAAACAACACTCAAAGTTTCGCGATATGCAAATTGACAAACGGACTCCAGGGCTTGCGGGCTCAAGATTTTGATTGTTTACGGATGGTGATCCCTATCAACTATCTAACATTATCTAAAAACATTATTTTCAAATACTAAATTATTAATATTAAATACTGATATTGTACAATTTAATTACATAAAATTATTAAACGATGTTAAATCTCTTATTTAAAAAAAAAAATGAAGTAAACAAAACAAAGCTTTTTTAAATTCTATCACCGCAAGTATAACAATGACCAATTTGAATTTTAAGGGCCTCTTATTGATATGATATCTCCATTGGACTTCGCACAGTATATATTCGTTTATTTCAAATTATTTTAGGAGATTAATTTTACCAAGTTCATCTATCAAGGAAAAGTGTTAAAACGAGCCACATACTACATTTGTGTCATAGAGGTTATATTAAAGGGAAAATCATGTCCTCTATAGTTATGTGTCCTACCAACAGCACCCAGAGTTCCGCGCTATACAAATTGACAAGTGGACTTGCGAGCTGGCTGGCTAAAAAATTGCAATTCTATTGTTCTGTGTCCTCCAAACAACACTCGGAGTTCCACGATATACAAATTGACAGATGAAGCATACAACCAAGAACCAAGTAAACTCCAAACAGACCGCAAGCAAGATCCGACAAGGTTCCATAGAGCAACATGCATCGACCTTTGCATCAAAAAAATTGATATCATTTTTGGACCGAACAATCTTATGCACGCGCAATCTCTATAGCGAGATTTGAATATCTCAAGATAATGTTTCAATCCATGGCGAGTTCCTTTTTTTTTCAATTACGGCATCGAGAAAATGCATATACCATACCATAAATGTATAGTTGGAGACAATTTTTTATTTTATTCGGGCACCCAAAAGAAAATTGCAAAAATCATGTCATGGCTAAATAGTTGAAAAACAATTGTTGAACTTGGGCACCCAAAAAACGTGCAGGATCCTCCATCAAAGCAACAGCCACCCACCATGTTTTTTTTCTTTTATTTGCACACCAAAACAAATATGCAAAATCCTCACTGGGAGACGCAAGAAAACATCAAAATAACAACATCGATTGCATTTGTAATTAGATTCTCAAGTACTCGAGTCCAACGAACATTCATTTGGGTGTTGAAGAAATATTGCAGAGACACATTGCAAAATTATTACTGGGAGATGAAAGAAAACATCAAAATAACAACATCGATTTCATTTGTAATTAGATTCTCAAGTAATCGAGTCTGATGAACATTCATCTGGGTGTTGAATAAATATTGCAGAGACACATTGCAAAATTCTTACTGGGAGATGCAAGAAAACATCAAAATAACAACATCGATTACATTTGTAATTAGATTCTCAAGTACTCGATTCCAACAAACATTCATCTCAGTGTTGAAGAAATATTACAGAGACATATGAGATATTTTCGTTTCCTGCCAAAGCTTGATATGATTTTTTTTCTTGTTTTTTTTTTTTTTTCTCTTCAGCCGATATTCAATATTGCATTGTCCTCATTTAAGGTAAATTTGTTGTGTATCCGAAAGTCGTGTAGCATGTAGACATTGCTTGCCTTTTTCTGTAGGTATGCTTCATACGACAATTCTACTAACCCAGGAAGCACATCTTGTAACAGAGGTTTCCTAATTGTACAATGCACGGTTGTGTTTCCCATGGTTCGGATGGCAGCATTGAGGCAATGTCCATATATATATTGACATTTTTCATTGCATCATAGAAAATCAATTGTATCATCACTTATCAAAGTGGAAGCAGAAGCAAGAGAGTTGCATTTTGCACATACAGGCTCAAAGGGGGTCGAGTACGCATTCGCTGCAACCAAAACACTTTCATCCTGGAAACGTGAGCATAGGAATTAATACACTGAACAATATAATACACAACTGCACCNAGGCTATTTGTATGAGCAAAGTGAGGATGATTTTGCAGATGTATACGCACAACAGTTGTAGAGCTAGTTAGTTTCTTCAAATCCTGTACTATGTCTTCTCGCAACTCTGTTACAAATGTTTCTTGGGTTGTGTGAAAGATCCTTTCTCTAACGTCCCTTTTCTTTGTTATATTTTTGAAGAGCATAAGTGAAAATTTCCCTTTATGCAATTGTTGTTCCATTGACAAAAAAAATTTTGAATAGGTATCGAACAATTGCAGTTGCAACGTGGAACAGTGCAATATTTGTGTAACTTAACTGAGATACATGCACATGCGAAAGTAAAGGGCAAAACTGGATATGGAGAATGGTACCATTGCCTTGTCGTTGTCTGAATCTCCATATTTTATATGGAGAATGTGTTGTGAGCCAAGTTTTCTCGCTAGTGTGACAGTTGTGCCAATGGTTCCGATTGGGTAAATTTCATTGCTCTGTGCAAGTTGGCTGATAGTTGCGTCCAGGACGAAACGATATTCTGAACAAACAACGGGAATTTTTTCCAATATACTTGTTTCGTTGAGCGAAATAATCCGATCACAATCACCACGGTCATATATTGTTTTGGGCAATATATTAAAATTTGTAATGGATATCCCATTACCCGGCAATATCTTTTCTGCATGTTTCTGGACAAACTATTGTGTAGGAATAGTCAGTGTGACTGTCATCATGGCCTCCTTGTCTGTCATGTCAGCACACATAATGGATCTAGTTTTGTTTTCCTTGTCCACGTAGGTTCTATAGACGACCATTATGTCCCTGATGAACACTTGTCCAGTTCAATGGCTATTCAAGCCCTCTATTGATAGTACTTTGGGTGTTACAAGTCTAGACCTGGTGACAATTTTTAAACAGGAAAAGTAAAGTGAATGGTAGTGTGCATTATTTTTTTGTTTTCTATTTTTCCTGGCATAAATTTACAAGTAGACGCATAGTTTCGATGAACTATGGAGCCAGAGTTTTGCAACAACACCTCTTAGTCTACGAAACCTGCAGTATGTTCAATGTCTCTCTTTTACTTGTTGATACTTCTTGTGAACTGCAAAGCATGTATTGCAGATGACATCATCATATTCACCATGCCATAGATGAATAAATAGATGAAGATATTTGTTTGGTAAACATACTAGGAACAAAATGTATGCATCTTTACCTTTGGCCTTGTCAGTCTGCTAATGTATGGGATGACTGACTGCTCATGGCCATGTCACTAGTCCAACTTTTTCCGATGCAAGCATGTGTAGATGAACATCACAAGGACTAAATAAGCATATGCATTGTATACTTTCCATAATAGTTCTTAATGTCACATGCAGGGTGGAAGGAGATGGAATACGAAATAGGGTGTCAAGGGATACTCAGGAAACATGAGGACCCGAGAGTCAAATAGAATGTCTCAGATTTTTTGATTGAAAAAATATGTAACAGTAAATAGGGCGTGATGACGGGGCACGACGACCAATCTGTATATCACGGAACCTCGAAAGCCAGGGGCGCAATCTTGAACCCACCAACCCGACATCCGCAATCGACAAAGTGGGTAAGTATGGAATAAGGTAGAAGCGTGACCATAAATGTGAANGCCCGGCACCCGCAATCGACAAAGTGGGTAAGTATGGAATAAGGTAGAAGCATGACCATAAATGTGAACCCATGAGTCTGCCAATCCGCGCACCAAGGCATTTTCAGAAAGACCACTAAGCAGAGCAATTAGAAAGCAAAAGGGATAATAGAAAATGGAAAAAGTAGAAATGGGGAGGGCACAAAGGCCCATTGCTACCAAGTCATCATTTTCTATTCTAATATTATATGCCCCCACCCGCTTTGTATATTTAATTTACTAGCACTGTTGGTATACCTTTTCGAAGATTGTACCACAGAACCCTCTGTTGTTGCATAGAAGAATTCATCTTCATGTCCAACCAACCTGTTTCTTTCAAGGTAGAAATGCCAAATATACAATGGACATGAAGGCAAGTCAGTATGAAGAAAGACATGTAAAAGAAAGAAAAACAGTTCTATTTATTTCAATGTAACAGCAAACAGGATATGATTCACATGAGAATAAGCAGAAAGATACATAGCATGTACATACAGGATTAAAAAAAAAAAAAGGTGCAAAGAAGTGGAACAAGCACAACAAATACATAGACAATAATTGAAATACTCAACACTGGAATATGAAATAAGAGTACAGATATGCACCTATGTAACTCCTCGTCTACATTTTCCCCAAAGAGTCCATCATCCTCTCCAGACATTCTATTTGTTTAAATGTAGCAATGCAGGAAAAATACAATGGACATCAAGGAAGTTAGTATGCAGGAAGACATGTAATGAAGATAAGTTATTATGTAGGAAGGCACGCAACATCTACATACAATAAACTAGCTGAACACACATACATACAATAAATGAAATACAAAACAACTGAATATGAAATAACAGTACAAGCATGTACCTTTGTATCTCCTCTTCCACCGCTGCAGTCAAGACTCCGTCGTTTTCTCCAGTTATTCTATTTGTTTGAATGTGGGAACGCACAAAATACAATGTACATGAATGGAATTTGGTATGCATCGGAGAACAAGTAATATGTACATACAGTAAATGAGAATCAACGAATAGAATAAAAGATAGGCAGAAACATGAACCTTTGCTTTTCTCCATCCATGGTTGTAAATATATAAAGTTTTTCCCTGCCCAAAATATGTTACAAGCCACAAAATATTAAGAAAGTGCATCGCCATAGCTAAACGATTTTGGTTTTCCACAACAAAGTATCCAGATATGCTTCCATACATGGAAATATAATTTTTCACTCTCTTTGTTGTACATATCATATCTCAAGTACAAGACAAATTGTATCGTGGTCACACTAGTCTATGTAGAGGATAAAGAACATGTATTGTGATATGGGCACATTCCACCATACATGGTTTATAAGTGCAGCCTGCACATGTTTTATTTTAACAAAAAACAGCGGATATTGCAATTACACATGTAGTTGTCCAATTATTTTTTATGCCAATATTTTCTATCATGTCAACACTAAAGTATCAACAAAATTTTACAGAAGAGCAGATCTCGACCTCACCATAGACAAAAAATAACACAACCGCATGTCCACTCGTGGGTGCAGGGTCTAAACATCGTAAAGCGCCCAAAAAATAATAAAAATAACAATAATAAACAAAACAGCTCCAAATGTCAGCGCAGGACCCCAACCCTGCAAAGTTGAAGTAAACAAAAGAAAACAGTAAGCACCAAACCAACGAGAAAGCACGAACAGGCCCAACAGCAGCCCTAGGGCCCCAAAATCGTAAACTTCAGCCAAACAAAAACAACCAGCAACCGACGAACCAATGAACCAGTGAACAAGAAACAACCATCGAACCAGTAAACAATGTATGTATCTCCAACGATTACGAAAGTGCAACTGAAGCACAGAAGGAACTGGAAACAAACGACGAGCATGCCGGTAGAAATAAGCAAAAAATCTTACTTGCAAACTGCAAACACTGAACAGCAAAGAAGGAATAGAAAACGAAATTATGGCATGGAAACTTACTCCGAAACAATGAAAGATAGAAGCACAGGTCGAATTGTGAACCAAAAAACGACAACAACAAGCAGCAACCGACGAACCAGCGAAGAAGAAGCACCCACCGAACCAATAAACAATGTATGTAGCTTCAACAATGATGAAATTGCATTCTAAGCCTAGAAGAAGTATGAAACATACAATGCCTATTCAACTGGCGGTGGACAACAATATTGTCCAAATTCACTGCAACATTGTATGGAAAATTTCGAGGAAAAATGTACTCCGAGAATCCTATTTAGATAAACATTTAAGGTTGTCAATCTGTCTAAGGTCCTCGCAATATGCAAACATTTAAGTTGGCATGCCTGTTTGAGGACCTTGTGTCATGTAAACATTTAAATTGTCAGGCTTATTCAAGCACCTCCAAAAAGAGTGTCAATACATTTCAATACAAATACAAAGGAGTAATAATAATAATAGCACAAATAAAAAAATAAATCATAATAGAAGGTTATAATCTTTGGAATTATCAATCACTATAAACCTTGGATATCTAAACATTTCAATATGATTAGTACAAATAAAAAAAGTATCGTACATGATAAAACTTTGGATATGGCAACATATAATTCATTAAAAATAGCGAAGCTAGAAATAAGACCTCAAATCTATCATCCAATCAAATCATAACATATATAGTTTCTTTTATTATATAAAAAATAATGTTTTTAGTTCTCTATGTCGAACATTAGAAAGTATGCAAAAATTTGTAGTCAAACGACAAACTAATATAAAGTCAACGAATTATCGATCGCTATAGTCCCTCTACGCCTTCGACAAGGACTAAAAAGTGATAATCTCTTCCATGAGATTGTAGTGGTGTATTATAAGATTCCAAAATGTATGGTAGATTTGTTTTCCAAAGTCAAGATTCCAAAATGTATTGTATATTTGTTTTCCAAAGTCAAGATTTTCTTTTTCCAAAGTAATTGTGTTGTAAGTTGTTATTGGTTTATTAATCTTTGAGCAAGCTACATAATTTTGATTTAACATTTTTAAATATTATTGTATTTTTAGAAAGAATATTTTTTTTATAATAATAAAGTCAAATTGTTACACATCTTTTTTTTTTATAAACAAGGGTTGCATGGCAATGCATCCCTACCGAGTTAGTTGGGAAATGCATGTTGAACAATGAAACTTAATATAACTAAATGCAAAAGTAATGAATATTTTTTATCAAAATATAATAATTGAGGGTTGTTTATTATTCAAAATGTATAATGGAACTATAATATTCATAAATATAATATAAATATAAAAAATATATTATAAATATAATAATAAATAATATATTAGATAATAAACATAATATAAATATAATAATTCATAATAATAAATACATAGTACAACTTTTTATATTTAGATGTGGTGATTGGTGAAATTCATTGATTATGTAATTAATTCTACATATTGAAAGACGTGAATGGAGCAATAACAATTTAATTCTATCAACCAATTAGAAATGAGAAACACAAATATTTTTATTATATCCAAAAATATATATGTGTTTTCCTATGTTAAACATTACATTGCATACACAAATTTATGGTAAAAGGCAAATTAATAGCACATCAATGTCACATCAAAAGAAAACTCATTGCTATAGTCTCATGGTAGGAACTAATAAGAAATTGCAATACATCAATCTGATGTCTATGTGACTACACTATGATTTTAAAAATAAGTTTTACATATTACTAGCATACCCCTAAAGAAGGGAAAAGGAAACACCGAAGTGAATTAAGGTGGTTACGTTGTTCAAATATTTACAAATTTTATTGTTGGATAGAAAATGAATACCTCAAATGATCTTCTAGCAAGGGTAATAGTGAGCGGATTTATGATGTGAGGATGTCATGTAAGAATCATGAAATATCGGTTCATCATTAAATCAATCTGTGGTGTTTTTAATCTTTCAAGAACTATTAGAATATGAGGAAATGAAGGGTCATTGTTGTGTATCATTACATTAATTTGTAGTGTTTTTAATCTTCCAAGGAATATTAGAATATGAGGAAATGAAGGGTCATTTTTGTGTATCAGAATATTTCTGCGGGTCACCAGTACAATTCAATTAGGGATATCTATACTACTATGTGCATGAGAGGGTCATTGGCTTAACAATTTGCAATAGAGTTGCAATAGAGATGACTCATTAACTCCCAATGGAAAGCTCTCAAGAATGGAATTCCATCCATAATGCTTACACAATTCACTTATTAAAAGATGAGGAAAAACCTGAGGGGAATATTTGTTTCTATAAATTTGACACAACTTGTTACTATTAAACTAACAATTGAAACGCTATTACCAATACCAAACACCACATAGTAACTATTCTTTCATTTTTCGCCCTAAATCCTTTCATCTTATCAATCTTGTTTATTTATTTGTGATCCATGTAAAATTCCATGAAGAGTTCTAACTAATTCTATTTTAAATTATGGACAAGAAAATCATAATCTTTAAGCACCGATCTCCAATACATTTGAGTTTCTAATTCAAATGTTAACATAACACAATAATTAAAAGGGAGAAGCAAAATAGGAAAAACTTATTTTTTAAGTGCCTTAATGCAAATAGTACGATGTTTGGGTCAATTTTTGTTCGGATGCATTTGTTACTATGAAGCAAACCTCATTAACAACATCTACTGAAGCAAATTTTGTAATTGTAGGAGTCTACAAGAGCTTGCAAACATAATGTTGTCTTATTAAGTTGACTTCTTGTAATAGTTATTTACACTTTATGGCAATTTCTTTTTCGGACTAGTTTCTTATCATTTTTTGGTTTGATTTTTAGATATCAAGTCTTTTCTAGTTGATGATAGCTTAGATATCGGAAGTGCTTTTGCACTTTCACTTTGTACTGCAAATACTTTACTCAAGAGTCCCATTGATCTACTTTTGCATTGAATTGTACTCAAGAATCTCATTGACCTACTTTCGCAGTCATTTGTTGGACATTAATAAAATTCTAGTATTTCAAATTTCTTTTTGGACAATATACTTGAATAATGTATATGTAAATTCCTAATTCCTACCAACATAGATCCATTTTAAACCCGGATCTATAAAGCACGGAAAGGGATCAAATATCTTAATGTGCAAATTTTAATTTATATAGTGTTATGTACTAATATAGTTTGTTTTTTATGTAGATATAACTCTATAAAAAAAAATTGTGGATAATGACTTATAGCTCTTAGTATTTGAGTGTGATTTAAAATTATTTTTTATTAAGTTTAATTAGAGATGATATATAATGAATCTTTTAATAGATGTGGGTTTTCTATTAATATGTTATTTCTCAGAAAAAAAGATTATTAAGTGTTTAGGTTTTCTTATTATTTAGTAAGATATGTAATTAAAAAGAAATGATTCAAGTAATTTAGTTACTTTACTTAAATTATTTTGACAAAATATCTTGAAAATATGAAAATATATGTTAATAATATTAATCTCAAAAAATAGTTTCTTTTTATTAATAATATTCTTAAAAATATATGTTAATAATATAATTATTTTCTTATTATTTAATTCTCAAAAATTGTACATGTGGCCTTTACCTTGCATCTATCAAATCAAAATTCCTCAAATCCCTCATACATGAAGTTAGTAATGAAAAACTGGTGAGTCGATTAAATAATTCATATCAGTGTCGGTCTTGATTTATCTCTCATGAGTAGCTTATTAGTGAGAGGAAATGAAGTAGTGGAGTGTATATTCTAGCTGGATCTTGAAGGGTAAATAATTGTCTATGTGGCACTTGAATTTATGTGGGAGGTAATTTGATTTAGCCACATTTAGACACCATGAGACTCTGTTTAGCACATCTACATGGAGAGTTTTTTTCTACGTGGCACTTGAATTTATGTGGGAGGTAATTTGATTTCGCCACATTTAGCTCCCTGAGATTTTGTTTAGCCATGTATTGATGACCGATTAGATTGATACCTCTTGGTGGAATCCATAGCCGTGAGAGAGACAATGTGGGTGCAAGCCAACGTTTTCTTTTCTTATGAAGAATTTGGCCAAGGACATCTTCATTCCATTTTAAGTTTGTTTTTGTCTTTTCAAGAGTTAAATTACCTTTTGTATTTAAATTGGTGAGAGTTTTTAATTTATAAAATTGTTGATAGCATATGTAGAATTAAGTTGGTGATAAATTTGAAGTTATAAAATAGTTGAAGATATATAGAGAATTGTCTTGACTTATGGTTATTAATTCAAATCAACATTTTTATTTTTATTTGATGTAAAAAAAAGAAAATTAGTTTACTTTGTATCTCATGATGTGTCAACATTTTTATTTTTATTTGATGTAAAAAAAAGAAAATTAGTTTACTTTGTATCTCATGATGTGGTTGCAACTTATTCTTTATATACACAAAGTTATGATTAAATTTGTTTTAATATTCAAATATGATATGGTTATAATTTATGATTTATTTATATACATAAAAATATAATTAAATATGTTTTAATATTTAAATGTACGGATGTATTGAAAAATATATTTTTATTTTAAAGTACATTATTAAACTTGTAGACGTAATCTTTCTCCAAAAATACCAAAACAAATAATCAAAACATAGTGCAATGGTAATTTATGAGGTAATATGACTTTTTTTATATATTTAAAAATTATAAAATATCATTATTAGTTAAGGATTATTCAATAAAAATAACAATTTTAGTGTCTGTTATATGTGAATATGGGGTGCAACCACATATTATAAGTGCAATTTCATAAGTAGATTTTATGATTACTTATATAAAATCATAATGAATATACATTAAAATTATTTTTTTTAAAAGACGAATTATAATAATAATATTTTATATATAATTAATATATTAATTGGTAAATAGTCCCTGAGGTGTAGGATAGTTGGTGACGGAATGTGTTGTTAAGTCACTTCGTGTTGAAAAGTCACCGGTTCTAAACCTGTGGGGACAAAAAATCCAACCATGTTAAGGGTTGGTGTGGCTCAGGTCGGGTGCGATCCCCGGGTGATTTTGACGGCTTAGCTGCCCCTGAGTCGCAGTTTCTCAAGCCACAGGTTAATCCCCATGCCAACAGGTTCAGCCACATTAACAAACAAAATCATCATTATATATATATATTTAAATATAAATGCTTCAATTTAAGCATATCTAACCTAGTAACATCACTAGGAAGTGGTTGTCATTAATTGCAAGCATTGTTTAAGTTAAAATTAATTAGATGAAATTAAATAGCTTTGACATTTTTTAACTTATAGGTCTAGAAAAGCATGTGTGTTCTAGGTAGGTCATACTTTGGAGTGATATGGATAGGACTAATATGCCACAACTTTTTTGCATCAATTTATTTTAAAAAGTTTTTGAAAATTTCAATTTATAGAGTAATCATTGTCACTTTTCTTTTGCTTTTAGATTACAAATAAGTAACACATTATTACAAGTTGCAAGTGTTTCATAATTACTTTAAGTTTTCACTTTGTGCTATATATAACTACTATATTAAAACATTCAATAAGTAACTTTGTTACTAATTTCACTTGTTATTATTATTAAACATGTGTATCAATTCATTTTCATAAAATTGTTAGAAATAGTAATAATGGTATATTGTATTGTGTTAAAAATAATTCAATATACAATGTTATAGTCAATAAATCTAATTAAAAGTGAGTGAACTTCTCTCATTGTGGATGTGGTTACACTATATATTTTCAATAGTAAAACATTAGTTGATAGAGTTTTTTCCTGCTGCAATATTTTTCTTCTTATCTTAATATATCTTTCCTTTTTCATTAAATATGTGTTTTTTTTCCTTTTTCATTAAATCTGTGTTTTGGTACATTGGAGTTTTAAATGGCTACAAATGTTCCATTTATTTACATTTACATGATATAAGAGTTTTAGTGTGTTTGCAAAGTTTGTAGAGTTTTAAAATGGCTTTGTATATTCTTATATAATCTTAAAATTTATATAACAATTTGATACCCAAGAAAAATATTTTTTAGAATTTTCAAATGGAGATATTATTACTAGAAAGGGTGTTGTTTGACATTGTGAATTAAAAAGAATTGAAGCTAACTATTGTACAGTGGTTGAACTTATGAAGTGGGAGTTAAAGTATACACAGGAAGAAGAATTAAAACAAAATTCGCATTCCCCAAATAATAATTTAGAGGGAAAGAAAAATAAGGAGCATGAATACCATCACCGCCATGAAATAGGGCATATAAGAAATAATTGTTTGAAATTTATTTTTAAGAGAAATAGGGCATATAAGAAATAATTGTCTGAAGTTTATTTTTATGAGAAAGAAAAGAAGAATGATGAGGCCAATCTCTCTTTGGAATATCTCTTATAGCAGAAAACATGATAATGGCATATAAGAAACAATTGTCTGAAGTTTATTTTTAAGAGAAAGGAAAGAAGAGTGATGAGGTCAATATCTCATTGGAATAGCTCTTATAGCAATAAACATGGCAATGGTCATTTCTTATAAACATTGGTGTCTAGACTCTAGCATGACTTAGTACACCTCTAAATGAGTGTGGTTTGTGAAATGTGAATCTATTGAAAGGGAGTTGGATGTGACTTTTGGAGGTGGAGAAGAGAATGAAATTGTAGGCAAGGGGACTATTTCGGTGACAATGTTGTATGGTTGGAGAGATTTATAATGTATCGCATGCTCCTATAGTAATTAATAATTTGTTGGTTCTAAGTTGAATTTAGATGTTGGATGCTTACTCCACTGACTCATCACATCTTGCTCAACTCAATTCATCTCATCTTGCCTTGCTTGGCTAGTCTCATCTCTTTTCACTTAAATCAATTCATATTGTCCTGTCTCGCTTGACCCAATTCCTCTCATATTGTCTCACTCAAGTTGTATCATATCATCTCACTCGTCTAAGTTTGTCTCATTTTGTCTCACTCGGTTTGTCATGTCTCATCTTGCTCGGCTCAATTTGGATCATCATGGCTTGCTTGGCTCAATTTGTTTAATATTTCTTGGACCAATTGTCTTGTATTTCTTGGATCAATTTGCATTATCTTTCCTTGCTCAACTCAATTAATCTCATCATGTCTTACTAAAATCATCTCAGCACATCTAAGTTAGTTTAGATTGTTTGGGATTTTCTCATCTCCCCTTATTATTAAAGTTATCGATACCCTTTGAACATGCTTCAACAACTAACTTTGTTTAACCTTCCAATGTAGTTATCTTTAATCCCAATATATGAATCCTTCCATCTTATCAAGATGTTATTGAACACAATTACAAATCCTTTGGCATTATTAGGTTTATAAAGTAAAACACAATAACAAAGGGAGGGAGGATGCCAAAGAGGCCTATAATAAGGCATTATACATATAATTAATACCCAAAATATTGGAAGGATGCCACTTGGAATCTTGGATTTTACCACAATATTCAAGCACACATGCCCCTAACCCCACACTACCCACTCATATAACGACCCCTAGCCCTAATTCGAAAAAACCCTAAATCTTACCAATAACCCAAACACCTCATCCCATACCCCCTACTACTAACTCCCTACCCCTAAAGAGGTGTGGGGGAACCATGTTACAAATAAATTTTTACACATTTTCACATAAGTCCCATAAGGCATGATCTTGATAATATTATTACCAAGGTGAGAGAGGATCCCAACACAATACCACTTAATATTAACACAAGTGGGAGAGGATTTCATTAGAGTAAGAGAGTGATCTTGGATGACACTATCACATCAACCTAAGGACCCAGGAATCACATAACATACACATATCATAGAAAGAAATTCTATCATAGTACCAAAGTGAAGATGTTACAACATTAATCTAAGAAGCCAAAGATATCCTAACATACACATATCATAGCAAGAAATTCTATCATAATACCAAAGTGAAGATGTTATGGCATTAATCTAAGGACTCAAATGTTATCACACTTTCCCATAAGAAGGCTTAATATCCCACCTAGAGGCTTCAATGTTATGATAGGATCAAAACAAAATATTTTTACATGAAACCGAGGACTTATATACAACTATCATAATACCAAAGTGAAGAAGGATGATATCATAATACCAAAGTGAGGGACTTTTCCAATTAAATAATCTCGTGATAAAGCATAATACATAGTATGTACTCTTAATGTGCACCCAAAACTAGTATATACCCTTATAAAGTATTTAATTAAACAATAGAAATATTTAAATTCCACACTATCCTCTCAATTGATACAAAGCATTATGGAAGCCCACATGTCTAATGTGGTCGAGGTAGTGTGCTAGATTACATGTATCAATTAAAATTATTTACAACAATCGTTGGTATAGTCAATTAAATTCTTAACAATAGTGTTGGCATATTTACAGACAGAAGGCAGAGTATGTGTGTTTGTCATTGATGGCAAGATCAACACGACGAGATTATATGTGTTTTCCAATGATAGAAAGATCAGCAGCGCAGCGATAATGGCATGGAAAGAACATAAGTTTAAGCTTAGGAGGAGGAGCAACAGTAATCGTTGGATCACCCATCCCGAATTCCCGATGGTCATCAGATCTGAATTCAAACAGGAGGAGCGCACAGAAGAGGAGAACAATTCTCAGACGTTGGATCTAAGCACCGAGGACCAATAGTCATCGGATCCTATATAACTGCGAAGAGGATAAAGTTGAATACTATCCTCTAACTTCGCGATATGCGAGGTCGCAAAACAATCCTGACCGTTGGAGCCAGAGGACACGTCGCGAGCAATTGGAATTTTGTTGACTTGCACATTGGAGGAGTTAAAGGAGCGTGGTGTGGAAACTCGCAATACGCGAAATCGCAAAACACCCTCATGCTTGGCCCCTAGTCATAGCTTGTGGTCACATCAGAGGAAGAGAAGTGAAGGAGCTAGCGCTACTAAGCTCCATTTCGGAGTTTCGCGTTTCGAGAGTTTGGAAGCAACTCACAGCAAGAGGTCGTGATATGTGAAATCACAAAATCACTTTATGTTTAGCATTTGGTCACAGCCTGTGGTCATATGGGATAAAAGAGAGACCCTACAGATGTAATCCAATGGTGTTGGTTAATTGGGAATTTGATCGAAGGGCTATTGTTTCACCTCATGGTTAATTGTTCAGTTATGATTCAGTTAGAAAAACTGAATCATAGTTCTTGGACGTTTGGCGATTCAGTTGTTGATGCGTTTCCTTGAGATTCGAGGTGTAATTGAATCGGTGGGTGAGAATAAAAGAGATATGCAGTGACTGTGTGAGGTTGGTTGTTCTCACTGGAAAAATGTGTTGAACTGGGAGAAAGGAAAATCACAGTATGCACAATGTGAGATCAAACTCAGAGATGAGAAACAAAAGTTGAACAGAACAGAAAAGGTGAAGAGAGCAGAATGCATACATATCAAAGAGCATGAGAGGAACAAAGAAAGAACATATAGAAAGAGACAACAATTCAAGCCAAGTATGAATAGAACAAAATAATAGTGAAGCAAAGAAGAATTGCATAATAGAGAAGAAGTGGTAAGAATTGATATATCTATATTGTTGGTTAATCAATCATTTATTTATAATCAGGGAGGTAGGGAGGTGCTAGGGATGAGTGTAGTCCTTTGTTATTCAAGTTGGTGCTTGAATACTGGAAGTTGAATCTTTCATCTAGTTGTGGCTAGAAGACAGGGTGGCAGGGTGGTGCTTGGGAAAACATAGAATTTTTTGTATGCAAGTTGGTGCTTGTATAAGTGGAAGTAGGTGCTTCCATCCAGTTGGTGTTGGAACATTTAGGGAGTTGATGCTTCCTTTTAGTGGGTGCTAGAGAAACTAGAGAGTTGGTGCTCTCAACAAGTTGGAGCTTGTAAATCAGAGGTGGTAGCCTCACATTGAGTTGGTGCTCAAAGATAGATGTTGTACATAACTTAAAAGATTGCCTATCATTCGAAGAAGAAGAGGTTTTCTCCCTTTATGGGTTTCCTCGTGAAAAAATGCCTTTGTGTATATCTTATGTGTGACTGATATTCATTATTTATGTTGTTCGTATCTTGTATAATTTTTATGGTCACTTGGAGAAGATTGAAAAAATGTTTGAATAGTCATATAATTGTTTAGTCATAGTAACAACTGATTCACCCCCCCCCCCTTCTCGGTTGTCTTAATAATTTCAACAAATAGAATTTGTCATGGTCACTCATAATAATAGTCAACGTCATCTATCGTCTTACGTCAAGCCTCACTGAACATGGTTTTAGTAAGGAATTGATGATACAGTGAAGTCGAATTATGACCATTTATAATGACATTGGGATTAATTGGTGGTGGTAAAGGAAATGACACAGTGGGCCAACCGCGATGGTGAGAAACAAGTTGGTGGACAATTTATTTCCCATTGTCATTAGCAGGGACTTCCGGTTGCAATGACACATGTGGAGGAACGAGAATGCCAGGAAAATTTTGAGGAGGCTGAAATGGAGGCCTGTCAGGTCGGGGATGCAAGATACCATGTCCATATAAATTAAAAAACCCAGATTGAAACAATTTGTTCAACTCTTGTGGATCAGCATCGAAATGAATACAAAATTGAGGCCTTCTATGGCCTTGCTACCAATTACCTTTGTCTCTGTTATTTCGGCCATTACTGCCCTTACTGAAAAAACTCATCCTGTAGCAATATTTAAACAGTTATGAAAAGTTCTTGATAACCCATACATGAAACTCTACTTTAAATAAATCAAGAGTTGGCTCTATTATTTACTACATGACGCATGCAATCCATCCATAAAAAAAAATGCATTAATTGCCAGATGAATAGGGAATTAATAGGGTCTTTGGGAGTATGGAGGGCTTGTGCTTAGCGTAAAATGATATAATGGAAGGGAAATATTCATGAATATTGTCCAAGAAATAAATAAAACAATGAAATTGTGTATACAACTAGCTCCCAAAATATCAATCATCAACCATTTCTTTCATTTTCTCGCAGACTTTTCCCTTTTAAAAAAAATGAGTAACAACAGAACATGGAGTGAAAAATGTAATTGGGATAATGAGGGGAGTGTATCTTGCGTAAAATGGTATAATGAAAGGGAACCCCATGGATATTGTTCTATCATATATCGAACAACGCCATTTTTGACATCAAAATTTAAACTTCTTCATTGTTTCAAAATTGAACTTCAACACTTTGTTTCCAAAATTCTAGAGCTTAGATTTCACTTCCAAGGTGTTCATTTGCAACTAGAATTTGTAATGCACGGAGATCATTTCAAAATCCTTGCTCAATAAACATTAAACAGTAATAACATATCTTGCGCGCAATAGGGTCGAGGAGGCACAATGCCACAATAATGAAAATTAATACAACCCACAGTCGAGGAATGTACAGACTGTGAGTCCTCATATCAACACTAGTGCGTTAAAATCAGTACAGGGTTCCACGAAGTGGCCACAAAAAAGATCCCTCCATATAACATAATTCAATATTGAAACTTCAATTAACAATGCTCCTAAAATCCTTTTCATTTTGGATCATAAAACTCATTCGACGCATATATAATTTACTCCTAGAGGTATTCCTTTCATACAAAATTGAACACACAATAGGTCGTATCCCTTAAACCATGTTTTTCAATGTTTTCATTACCCCAATATCCCCATAGGACATATTGCATTATCATACGAATGAGTAAGGTTAACATATAGCCCACTTTTGCACAACAAATAATCAACTAAACCCATGACTACAAATGAACACAAACTATGCCTTCATCAAATTCTGGGTTGGCCATCTCCACCGTAATTTCCAATGCACAGGGTTCCATACGAAACAATGGATAACAAGGTGGTAGAAGAAAGTGGGTTAACAAACTGAGGGTTTGACTAGAAGGAGCATGGAAAGTTTAATTCTTCAAAAAATCCCACATTAATACTCACAGAGTAGTGACCAAGGCGTAGGCACAATAGCCACGAAAACCACACTTCAAAGAAAGGAAGAGTGCCCAAATAACTCACAGGTAAGAAGCGGGGATAACTACTTTGAACAAAGAAGAAACCCAAAACAAGGAACCAGGGGCAAAGCAGGCTTAGGAGTTTCCCAACGATATTCTTTTCCATAACAAAAATGAAAACATCTATACACAGCAAAAGACACCACACTTCTTTTCAATGCCATGATTCAAATACAGCCACCACAGGAAACCAAAACCTTGCAAATGACCAACACATAGTCTGAATTCATTCATATAACAGCTTTGGAAATGCACATACCATGAGAAAAAAAGAGCCAATTGTTGACTTAATGAGAAGAGCGAATGTTCATGGATGGAAAAGAAAGAAAACCCCATACCTATGTAAAATTTTCTAAGGAGAAACGACCAGCTTGTATACCTTCTCCATGGTCGAACAAAGCGGAGAAACAACAACCAACAAGAGAAAATGAAAAATGACTAGGGTGACGGGCTCAAGGTGAATTAGAGTGACGTGCATTTACTACACATCGCTTCTACATTCACGTTTTCATTCATGCCAGTACAAGCAGGTCCACTATTCAACTCATCAACCATTAACATTCAAATCAACTTAATGCATGTTGATTATACCATAGTTTTCCATTATCCCAACTTTGCAAATGCGTCAACCCTTGCCATTATCCCCATTTCACATATAGTAAGACTTTGCTAGGGATACCATGTTCCAACATTACTTCCAATTCAAACAATGTGTGTACCCTTATAGCATGAAGCCACCACATCACACATATAACTTAATCATGGATTTTAGGTCCTTCCTCAAAATAAATGTAACATAATAATACTTGTAAGTATTATATAAAAACAACACCAAAATCATATCGCCCCTAACATCATATTTGATTAATCATTCCGACATATTTTTTAAATGAAAATAACTGTAGGGCCCATCTTAGCCAACTCATAAGCATGTAAAGCATAAGTGTTATTTATTCGTCATAGTCACACAAGTTTCACCAGGGGTCCCACATATTGGTATATTATTAAATATAGTTAAATAATAAGTCATAAGGCGTTTGCAACCATTTGCAAGCAGGTGCCTATGTTGTGTTTTTTTGCGTCAACAAACTGGCGACTCCATAGGGAAATTTGTTTCCAACAGATTAAGAACTCAGAATGCCTGATTTTGCATACCAATGAACATAGATCAAAGAATTATTAACCAGAATGATTATGCAACAGGGGGGGAAATATGGCTTAAGGGAAAAAATGATCTGGGACTTTGGGAATAACTCATGAAAAGTGTTACATATGAGGGGGTGGTCCTGTATGCATAACATTTGATCGGTCACAGTAAAAGTGTTTCTTGTTTTAAGGAGAAATTTTATGATATGCTCTTTTGAATCTTAGGATGGAGGGAAGAAAGGGATAGTAGAAAATAAGGAAGAAAATCAAATCATCTATCTAACAATGGTATTGGAAGCGAAAAGCAATTTCAGCGATGTCTAAAAGGAGGACATTATGACAGCTATGTAAATTTATTGTTATTGATCAACAATACTTACAGAATGGCATTGTTGTGGAAAAACTGATCCAAAACTAATTTTTGATAGACATAAAACCGCAGAAAAAGAAATAGCAGAAAAATGAAACAACAGAATTTGAACAATCAATTGAACAAAGCAAAATAAAACAGTGAAACGGAAAGCTATATACAACAGTAATTTCCAAGTTGTTTATCATTCAAGTTGGTTCCACATAATGTTTCAAGTGGGAACCATTGGTACTATAGGAAAACAATCGCTCTTCCAAGTCTTTTAAAAGGTACGAGTTTGTGCCTAGGACAAAAGCGATTTTGAAAGGACCTAGACATAATTTATGAAACTTTGTATGTCTTCCTCTTTCAACATGGGTTGGGTCCCAAAGTAAGATTTTCTCATTTACCTTAAACTTGACAGCTTTTGCGTGTTTTTAAAAATATTTCTTTACAGTTTGGTGTCTCCTCTTTATGTTTTCCAAGGAAAACATTCTTTGTTCTTCTAAGGCTAAAAGTGCATTTATCCTTTGAGGGACATTGGAATAATTTAATTCTTCAATCTCTAGCATCATCCGTAGAGAAGAGAGTTCCATCTCAGTAGGTAGAATGGCTTCTTGACCATAAACAAGATGAAAGGGGGTGCAACATGTGCTTACTTTAGTAGTAGTACAATCTTCCCAAAGGGCGTAAGTGAGGAGAGTGTGCCATTGATGAGGCTTATCTTCGATGAGCCTCTTTATTATCCTACCCACATTTTTGTTAGTAGACTCGGCTTGTCCATTTCCTTGGGGGTAATAAGTTGATGAAGTGAAATGTTTGACTCCCAATTTAGCTATAAATTGAGTCAATTTTGCAGAAATGAAAGCAGGACCATTGTCTGTAATAATCTCTAAAGGAATGCCAAATCTAGAGAAGATATTAGTTTTCAAGAAAGAAATTATATGTTCATCATGTGAGTGTCTAAGGGGGAAAGCTTTAGTCCACTTAGTGAAATAATCAGTGGCTATCAAAATGAAAATCTTCCCTGCGGAAGACAGAGGATTAATAGGACCAGAAAAGTCCAGGCCCCATTTAGAAAATGGAAAATCTAGGAGAACAGGTTGCAAGGGCATAGCAGAAATATGCTCTTTCACAGTGAATTTTTGGCACTTGTCTCAATATCTTGTGAACTTATAAGAATCTCAAAAAATTGAAGGTCGATAATAACCATTTATGATGATTTTAAAAGCAGTATCTTTAGCAGAAAAGTGGCCACCAACGTGCATAACAGAATCTGTGTTGGATTACTGAGAGGGGGGGTGAATCAGTAATAACGTAATTATAATCCTTTTTCTTCAAATGTTATATCAATGTAGAATTATTATCCAAAAATGAGCAGTAATAAATAAACAATCACACACATGAACAGTACACCAGT
>SNQJ01S0037813.1:53737-69925 GCA_010110895.2 Picea sitchensis
AGGTCTTCTTACATCCACCTTATTCTATTTTATTGAAAGGCCTTATTAATATTGACCTTTATTACATCCAAATATATTGTTCTACCTATGTGCGAGTTAGGAACCTAAATGTTAAATGATAACAAGTTTGAGATAAGCGCCCAAACATCTTGGGTATATCGTTTCATCAACTTATTGCTAGGAGAATAGATTTTACACAAAAGGTTCACAACAAGTTCAGAATCACCAAAAACTGTAAGGTGACCACAACAAGGTTATAGGAATTTTCGATGCCTAGCAGTAAGGCTTCAAACCCAGTGACATTTTTCATGCAAGAAAACTCTAACCTATAAGAAAAGTTGTGTATTTTGCCTATAGGTGAGTACAAGATAATGCCAGCTCCACTACCTTTGTTTGAGCATGAGCCATCGAAATGCATGTGCCACATACCATCCTCTAAATCAATTTTTTCTAAAGTTGTGTCACCCTCATTAGCAAAGATAGAGTACACCCCTATGTCTTCCTCAAGATAATTTACATTCGGTTGAGGAATACTCTATGTATGGTGAAATTATTCCTTCTCTTAAGACTATGATATTCTTTCCATTCTGGGGAACGAATAAGTGTGTTCCATCAAGCGAAATATATCCACATGTTAGGGATTTCCAGTCTCTTCCTAAGATAATTGAATAGTTGTTTACTGGCATGTCGATTACTTGGATGCTAAGGGTTGTCCTTATTTTGGGATGTGCACAAAGAACTAAAGTTACATCTTTGATTTCACCTAGTGTTGACTGTTGCAGACTGTTATAGGAGAGCATACTTCTAGAATTCTCATTAGTACATGATAAGCCTAGCTCCTCCATGATGATTTTTGACATTACGCTTGGGCCCGAACCGCCATAAATTAGGTAACAATGGGCTATCTTATCCATAATTTTTACATAAATGAAAAATGGAGGGTTTTTTACAAGGTATCTAAAATTATTTAAACCTGTCTTATTTACAGTGGGATCCTCTTCTTTTGCCTCTTCAGAAAGATTGGCTATGGTGGAAGCTTTTCCTTCCATAAAATTCCTAAGATGCTTTGTTGTTCAGGGATGAAAACCATGTCCAAAAGAGTAGCATCGGCTTTAATATTAGCCAATTGGTTAAGGATGTTATACTTGGAAGAATGAAGAAGGGAAGGAACTCCTTGAATCTCAGGAATTTTGACAGTTTGCACATTAGTACCTTGTGAAGATGAGGTTGGAGTGGAAGAAGCACGAGGAGGGTTGTATTTTCCTTTAGGAGCATAAGATTTGTTCCTAGTATTTATAATCATGACATCTTCTGATTCTTCCCAGTCTAGAACAACAATAGTGGTTTCGGGCTTCTTGCCAAAGATTTTGTCTCTGGCACTCTTCTTAACTACACAAGTACTTTCTTCATGATTTTCTTCGCACAAGTTACACCAACTACGAGACATGAGGGCTTTGGGCTGAAAGTTGTTCTCATTTGTATTCCTAAAAGGCGTTGAGGAAGAATATGATGCCCCGGGAGTAAGTGAGGGAACATTCCCCTTTTGTTCATAGGCTATCATTCGATTATTCATATCTTGCACAAGTTGTAGGAGGGAAGACATATATGTTTGATTGACTGAATCTCCTTTAGGGAGACCTATTCTTTCAAGTTGGTCTTCGTACTCCATGAAAGTGTGGAGAGCAGAGCCAAGATTGTCAATAGATTTTTCTTCGAGCCTATGACGATAAGGAGAAGGAAGTGAATTATAGTAGTCCATGAAAGAGGCTTGATTTTGGGGGTGGATTAGTTCAAGGATTTGATTGTACAATTTGGTGAAGCGAAGGTTAAAGGACTTAATAGTTTCACCATCTATGTAAGAAATATTGTTATATTCCCTTAACTATTCGGTCAGGTTCTTGGATTGTCCATAAGTGGACTTGAACCAATAAACCAACTCTTCCCAAGTGGAGAGGATCTTTGGAGGGAGATCAAAGAAATCATTTTTTTCTTTCCCTTCGAGGGAGTTAACAAATAAGCACATGCATGTATCATTATCGTTAGCCCCGATATTATGACAAGCATTACAAAATTCTACTGGGTGTTCATTTGTAGAAACAACATTATTCCCTGGGAACATAGGAATATGCTCTTTAAACTTGGGTAACGGACGAGTAGCAAGTGCTAGATTCAAGGGATAAGATACGTGCCATGGGATGGTAGTAGCATCTTCCTCAAATTGGAAAAGCCCATACTTCTTTATAACCTTAGCAGGGTTGGTAGTCGATTGTATAGGAATTCGATGACTATATAGACTAACAATTATCGATGAGGTCGAAAGTTGGGATGATGAAGCACCTCCAACACCACTAGCACCACCCACAGATGACATTTTTGAAGTGATGGGTAAGGGATAAAAGGGTGAGTTGGCAAAGTCATACAAAGTCCTTCTTAGAGTGCTTTCTTAGGTCAACAAAATGGATTTCATCCTTCCTATTTCAATGATAGGAGTAGCTTCAGGGGACAATCCTCTTCTTCTCCTAGAAATGTGAGAATTTGAGGACATGAAAACAAAGACCAAAGACTTAGGAAAAGGGAGGTTACTGCTAATTTTTAGGTTGCCTTTGCCTGGCTTCCCGACATTCATGAATACTTATATCTTGTTCAACTACTTTCCAAGAGCGTTCAAGCTTTGGCTGGGTACTAGAAGTTTTTAGAATGGTATTGAATAAAGTCAAGGAAATGCTAGTTTGGTCTTTAATACTATGTTCAATATTAGGCTTCCTTGTAGAAGGTATTGTCATGAGAAAATCAGTCAAAGAGTATTAAAAAAAAAATCCGAAAGATTCAAAGATAATCGTGAATACAATCAACCAAAGAGATATGGAAGATCTCCCCAATATGGTCGCCAAATAAATGTTGAGGAAAAGTTATGGGACACCTTAATCATTTTCAGATCTTACCTAGCTAGGACAAGATAGTTGGGAATGTCACCCGGGATTTATAGCCTCAAAAACATTCACTCAATCCGCAAGTATTAATTACAAGGATTAAGGATTCTTTTATAATTTGCATATGTTGCAATGTAAAAATAAAATTTATACAAAGCTACAAGAATATATACAGATTTTACAATAAAGTAAACATGGAGACAAAAAGCGGAAAAAGGAACCAAGTTATGAAGCACGTGTATGAGACAGAACAATAATTTGATTTTATTTCATTCCGAGATACCAAAAGTGTATTTCTCTTTACAAACCCATGCGAGGGTATGGACCAAAGTCAGATTTAAATATCTCTGATGGGCACCACACAAAAAGACTCCGACAGTAAAATAAAATTGAAATTGATGATCTGGATCAACTTGCCACAAACCGTTGCCATTTTGACTCTGCAAGATATTCTTTATCATCCATGAAAATTAATTCACAAACAGATAAGAATACACAGACTGTCAAGGATGAATCAAACACCTTTAAAACATGTTGTTGAAATGTATGATTTAATTTTGAATCTTTTTGTCTTCAATAAGACCTTGTTGTCATCAAGAGGATTAGGCTTTCAAGTAAACTCGGAAATGAATGAAAATTGAATCTATCTCACTAATTAGAGAGAAAACCTTAGTGTTGTCTTTCTCCTTATATTCTCTCCTCTTATCTCTTCTTCTCGTTGAACCTTTATTATTTCTCAACAAGTTGATGTAGTTCAACTACTTTTTTTAGTTAAGTCAAATTAACTTAACTAATTAGTTTAGGGATAAATAATTAATAATAATATATAAATAAGGGTCTAATTAATAATTACTAAATAGGTGGGACCCCTTGTGACTCCCATCATTCTTTTTCCAATCATCAATTATAAAATACAAAATTTTATCATTTGGATCGTTTAACACCCTTGTAGCTCCCCTTGATATTATTTAAATCGAATATTAAATATTAGCAAAATTTAAGGTCATATCCCAAAAAAAAACAATATATCCATTTTATCCACAAAAATATCCAAAATAAAGTTTGTTGTCCCCAAAAGTTGAAATTTTTCAAATACTGTCTTCATCACTAAAAATCATAAAAAAATAACTTTAAAATCCATATTTGATGCTTTAGGAGGCATATTTCCTTTTCTCACTATTGTCTCCAACTGACTTTACTTGAGTGGCCCTTGGTTGGTTAGACCCTTGGGGCTGTATTTCGTTGATTACATAAGAGAAGTCATATTTTAGGTGGAGACGTGAAGACACAAACTTAGAGAATTTTGTGGATGGACTGGAGGGGGGAACCGTTGTTTTTCCTTTGTCTTGCACAGGTTGCGGGATATCAGTTTTTAATATTTTTCTAGCATGCGAGGATTGTACTGGCGAAACAGCAGGATCAATTTGAACATTGGGATTAATTAGTGGTGGTAAATGAAATGAAACAGTGGGCCAACCACGATGGTGAGAAACAGGTCAGTGGACAATTTCTTTCCAACCGTCATTAGCAGGGACTTCGGGCTGAAATGACACATGTGGAGGAATGGGAATGCCAGGAAAAATATGAGGAGGCTAAAATGGGGTCTGTCAGGTCGGGGATGCAAGATACCATGGCCAACTAAATTAAAAAACCAAGCTTAAAACAGTTGGTTCAACTCTTGTGGATCAGCATCGAAATGAATAGAAAATCAAGGCATTCTATGGCCTTACTTCCAAGTACCTCTGCCTCTATTATTTCGACCATTACTGCCCCTACTAAAAAAACCCATCCTGTAGCAATATTTAACCAGTTATAAAAATTTCTTAATAACCCATACATGAAACTCTACTTTAAATAAATCAAGACTTGTCTCTATTATTTACTACATGGCGCATGCAATCCATCCATAAAAAATACATTTATTAATTGTCAGATGAACATGGAATTGATAGGGTCATTGGGAGTATGGAGGGCTTGTACTTAGCGTAAAATGATATAATGGAAGGGAAAGATTCATGAATAGTGTCCAAGCAATAAATAAAACAATCAAACGGTGTATACAACTAGCTCCCAAAATATCAATCATCAATCATTTATTTCATTTTCTCGCAGACTTTTCCCTTTCAAAAACAAAATGAGTAACAACAGAACAACGAGTGAAAAATGTAATTGGGATAATGAGGGGAGTGTATTTTTCGTAAAATGGTATAATGAAAGGGAACCCCATGGATAATGTTCTATCATATATCGAACAATGCCATTTTTTACATCAAAATTTAAACTTCTTCATTGTTTCAAAATTGAACTTCAACACTCTATTTCCAAAATTCCAGAGCTAAGTTTTCACTTCCAGGGTGTTCATTTGCATCTAGAAGTTTCAATGCATAGGGATCATTTCAAAATCCGTGCTCAATAAACATTCAACAGTAATAACATAGTTTGTGCACAACAAGGTCGAGGAGGCACATCGCCACAATAATCAAAATAAATACAACCCACAGTCGAGGAATGTACAGACTTCAATTAACAACACTCCTAAAATCCTTTTCATTCTGGATCACAAAACTCATTCGACGCATATATAATTTACTCCCAGAGGTATTTGTTTCATACAAAATCGAACATACAGTAGGTCGTATCCCTTAAACCATGTTTTTCAATGTTGTCATTACCCCAATATCCCCATAGGACAGACTGTATTATCAGATGAATGAGTAAGGTTAACATATAGCCCACTTTTTCACAGCAAATAATCAACTAAACCCATGACTACAAATGACACGAATTGTGCCTTCATCAAATTATGGGTTGTCCATCTCCACCAGAATTCCCAATGCATACGGTTCCATACACAATAGTAGGCAGCAAGGTGGTAGAAGAAAGTGAGTTAACAAACTGAGGGTTTGACCAAAAGGATCATGGAAATTTTATTTCTTCACAAAATCCCACATTAATACTCACAGAGTAGTGACCAATGCGCGGGCACAATAGCCATGAAAACCACACTTCAAAGACAGGCAGAGTGCCCAAATAACTCACAGGTAAGAAGCATGGATAACTACTTCGAACAAGGAAGAAACCCAAACAAGGAACCAGAGGCAAGGCAGGCTTGGGAGTTTCCCAGCGATATTCTTTTCCATAGCAAAAATACAAATAATTATACATAGAAAAAGACACCATGCTTCTTTTCAATGCCATGATTCAAATACAACCACCACAGGAAACCAAAACCTTGCAAATGACAAACACACAGTCTGAATTCATTCATATAACAGATTTGGAAATGCACATACTATGAGAAAACAAGATCCAACTGTTGACTTAAAGAGCAAAGCGAATGTTCATGGATGGAAAAGCAAGAAAACCCCATACCTGTGTAAAATTTGCTAAGGATAAATGACCAGCTTGTATACCTTCTCCACGGCAGAACAAAGCGGAGCAACAACAACCAACAAGAGAAAATGAAAAATGACTAGGGTGACGGGCTCAAGGTGAATTAAAGTGACGTGCATTTACTGCACGTCGCTTCTACATTCACGTTTTCATTCATGTCAGTACAAGCAAGCCCACTATTCAACTCATCAACCATTAACATTCAAATCAACTTAATGCGTGTCGATTTTACCATAGTTTTCCAATATCCCAATTTTGCAAATGTGTCAACCCTTGCCATTATCCCCATTTCACTTATAACAAGACTTTGCTAGGGATACCATGTTCCAACATTACTTCCAATTCAAACAATGTGTGTACCCTTATATCATGAAGCCACCACATCACACATATTACTTAATCATGGATTTTAGGTCCTTCCTCAAAATAAATGTAACATAATAATACTTGCGAGTGTTATATAAAAACAACACCAAAATCATATCACCCCTAACATCATATTTGATTAATCATTCCGACAGATTTTTTAAACGCAAATAACTGCAGGGCTCATCTCAGCCAACTCATAAGCATGTAAACCATAAGTGTTATTTCTTTGTCATAGTCACACAAGTTTCACCAGGGGTCCCACCTATTAGTATATTATTAAATATAGTGAAATAATAAGTCATAAGGCACTTGCAACCATTTGCAAAAAGGTACCCTATGTTGTGATTTTGTGCGTCAACACGTTGTTGAAAGTGCAATAACCTTTTGCAATTTTGAAATCCAATTTACTGTTGTTCCACCTACAATAAAAAATACCTTATGGTGCTCCTCATGCTATCTTTATCACCTTCCATATATGAATCAACATATCATTGTAGAACAATGTTTGAACCTCCAAAACATAATACATGAGTAGTAGTACCTCTCAAATACCCGAGAATCCACTTTACTACCTCCCAATGTTCTTTGCTTGGATTGTTCATATACCTGCTCACAACTCCCACTACATGTGCAATATCTGGTCTTGTGCACACCATCACATACATCAAGTTGCCAACTATTGATGAATAAGGGACCTTGGACATGTATTATATCTACTCTTGTGTCTTGGGACACATTTCCATGGTTAATTTGAAATGGTTGGCCAAATATGTACTAACTAGTTTTTCATTCTACATTTTAAACCTCTCCAACACCTTCTCAATGTAATCATCCTGAGACAATATCAATTTGTGATTTTTTCTTTTCTCTTGTTATTCTCATACCAAGGATTTTCTTTGCAACACCCAAATCCTTCATCGCAAATGAATTATCTAATTTCCTTTTAAGCACATTTATATCATGCATGTTAGACACTGTAACAATCATGTCATCTAAATAAAATAGCAAGATAATTTAGCTTCCATTTTCTAGCCTCTTAAAATAAACACAGTGATCAAAATGAAATCTACTATAACCTTGTTATGTCATAAACTTGTCAAAATTCAAATGCCATTGCCTTGGAGCTTGCTTTAGGCCATACAAGCTCTTCTTCAACCTGCATACCAAATTATCCTTCCCTTTGACCTCATACCTGTGCGGCTCCTACATATAAATCTCTTCCTACAAATCCCCATGGATAAAAGTTGTTTTTACATCTAACTGCTCAAGATGAAAATATTCTACTTCCACAAGACTTAAAATGGTCTTAATTAAAGTCATTTTAACAACATGAGAAAATATTTCATCAAATCTATACATTTCTTCTGTGCAAACCCCTTTACAACAAGTTTGTCCCTTTACCGGTTCTTGCCTCCATCTTCGTCCTTCAACCTGTAAACTCATTTATTCTGCAATGCTCTTTTTCATGCAGGCAACCAAACCAAGTCCCAAGTCTAGTTATTTTCCGAGTCCGTTTCCTCTTCAATGCCTTGCTCCCACTTCTTTTAAGTGTCTACCTGCATTGCCTCTTCATAACTTTTTGATTTACGAGAACCAATCAACAATAAATAATTCCATAGGCTAAACGTTCTACGAAATGACGATTATTTCCAGGGACATTTCCCCGAAATCCTATGAGAAATTGTTGGATTCATAGATTTGAGTGATTATTTTTGTATAATATGAGTGCCCCGGGGCTTTTTCAGCATGTTAAATCCATTTCTGCATTCAAAAATGAATTTTGAACGACAAAAAATAGTGATTCGTGTAAATTTATGTCGCCAGATTCCGGCGAAAAAAGCCATTTCGTAGAACAGCTAGCCAACGCCATAAATAATACAATGAAGGAAAGTATTGTTCAAGGGGTCTACTTAACCTGGTAGATATTCTAACAACACTTGTAGGAGCTTGAGGTATGTGATGCTCATGTTTTTGTACATTTTCATTTTTTGTTACCTTTGGAATTTCATTTTCTTTTATTTCATCAAGCACTGTGTATTTTGTGTCTTCCTTTTCTTGTTTCTTTCCCTACAACTAATCTTTGTATATGACCTTTTCATTGAATACCACATCTATACTCCTAATTATTTTTTTATTTTCATAATCCCATAAGTGATAACCAAAATCATTAACATTGTATCCAATAAAGGTACACTTCTTGGATTTTGCCTCAAGCTTTGTTCTATTTTCTTTATCAATATGGACAAATGCTTCACAACCGAAAGTATTCATAAATGAGCAGTTTACATTTTTACATGTTCATGCCTCCTTTGGAATGCCACCATCCAAGGAGATTGAGGCCCCTTTGTTTATTAAGTAAACAATAATATCTACATCATCTACCCAAAATTGTAATGGAAACCATGCATGCAATCTCATACTCCTTGCACATTCCATGATTGTCTTGTTCATCCTTTCTGACACACCATTTTCTTGTGGTGTTTCTGGAACTATCTTCTCTCTATGAATCCCATGGTATGAACAATAATTATCAAACTCTTTGCTACAGTATTCACCTCCATTATCTAATATGAGACACTTCAACATTTTTCCTATCTCATTCTTAACCAAAGATTTCCATTTCTTAAAAGTGTCAAAAACATCATATTTTTATCGAATGTTGTAAACCCAAGTTTTCTTAGTTTCGTCATCAATAAAAGTAACATAATAACGAGAGCCATGTCTAAGATATGATACCTGAGTTGGTCCCCAAACATCTATATTCATAAGCTTTAACTTTTCACTCTTCTTTTCCTTCCTGGAACTGAGAAATTTGACTCTCTTTTGTTTTCCATAAACATAATGCTCATAGAAATCCAAATCAACTTGTTTAATATCTAGAAACAAATTCCTTTTGTGGAGTATATGCATCCCCTTTTCACTCATGTGTCCAATCCTATGATGCCACAGTGTCGTATCCAATGTTGGAAATTTGGTTTGGAAAGTTGGTTGTCATTGATGTCAAACCTTGGAGATTGATGTCAACCCTTGGAGAAGTCTGGAAACCCTAGTGATGTGGTTGAGATTGATGGTGAGTTAGTTGTCATTGATGAGTGGTTGATGTCAGCAGATGTGATGGGTGCATTTGATGTAGTCTACATGAATCCCTGAAGGTGTGGTTATGGAACCCAAAGTTGATCAAGGAAAATGGTCATGAAGGATGGTTTAAATGTAGGTAACTCACTCATGGATAGATATTCATTTTCATGCCATTTCCGGTGATAGGTGATGCGCCACGTGGTTCCTCATGGTTGAGAAGTTATAAAGTAATGAAGTTGGAAGCACCAAAGATGGGTTAAGAATCCCCTAATTGGTTACAATATGGGTTAAAAATCCCCTAATTAGTTGTAATTCATTAATGAAAGGGTAAAGTGGTTGTAACAAGAAAGATTAAGAAACCCTAAAGTTAAGGAAAGAGGTTACTTAGAAAAAGTATATATACACCTCAAGAAGTTACTCATAAGTACATTCACACACACATTCTATTGAATATATTCTATGTGAGTAAGTGATTCTTATATGGGGTAACCAAGGAGATGTGAGGTGAATTGCAAAGGGAAGATGAAGTAAAGAAAGGCGAAATTTCAAGGGAGGATGAAGTCTTGTGATGATGTGTTCTAAGGTATGTTATTTAAAGGTCATCTTACCATTTTCGCTATAATTTTTTTTCTAGAATGATTCATATAACGAAAACTGGAGGAGGTATAAAAGACATGTCAAGGTATCTGTGGTAAAATTTTCATCTTCTAGGTCATTGTATTTTCTGATATACACTCTCTGGAAAATAGGGTTTTTGGCTAGTCCTGAAACTAGTCTCAAACAGGTGTTTCGGTTAAAAAAGTCATAAATTATTCATAGAGGATTCAAATTTAGTGAGACCAAATGAATTGGATACAGTAAAGTATGTAGTATGTCTTTTATTATTTTTATAGCTATATATCAAATATTCCATGTGTTTCATGCTCTACAAGTTCTCTCTCTAAAATAAGCCAGAGTTCATGAAGGTCTGCCATTTTTTCTATAACTCATTTTCTGGGATGTTCCAAGTAGTGAAACTTGGAGGAATTGCACAGATGCTCCAAGAAAACCTTCATTCATTACAGGTACATAGTTAGTCTTGTTGAAATTTAGGGTTTGTGACTAATCCAAAAACTGGTTTCGTGAGACTAAGGTAAAGTTTGATGAAGATGTTATTCTCTTGTTGTTAAAGTTGAGGAAGGTATGCAAGGTTGTGATCATAGACACCAAGTTTGTTACAGAGTTACAGGTATGTTTATATGCATGTTTTTAGGGTTACATGTTGATGATGTTATGGTGCATGCTTGAGGCAATTCTTTGGTATATTGTTGAGGCATTGGCACATGCTTGAGGAACATATTAGTTGCATGATTGAGGCATATACTTGGTATATGATATTGGTTGGTTAAGGCACTTCATTGATGATGTATTATGGTACATGGTGTATGGTATGAGTGATATGGTATATGATTGAGGCACATGGTTTGAGGAGCATCTTGGATATTGGGCACATTGTTTGAGATACGGTTCTGGTATATGTATGAGGCATTCCTTAGTGGCATTGATGTGTGGTGAGATACATAGTTGATGCATGATATGGTTTTGGGACATGGTATGGAACAAGTTTTGGTTGATGCATGATTTGGTACAGGTTTGGTACATGGTTTTCATACACGGTTGATGCTTGGTATGGTACAGGTTGATGGTTTAGTACATGCTTTGGTACATGGTTGAGACACATATCATGTGATGGTATGTTGGTGATCTTGGACATACATGCTTGACAGAGGCATGTGTTGGTGATGTTGGACATCTATTTGAGATGTTTCCTTGGTATATGATCCATGTGAGAGAATATGGTTGAGTATCGGTGATAGTGATAGGTTGGACAGGATGATCAGTGACAAGTTGATGTGACGGGTTGGATACAGTGACAGGTTGGATATAGTGTTAGGTTGGATATGGTGACAGGTTGATATTGACTGGTTGGATACAGTGACAGATTGGCAGGTCATAGGTTGATGTGATAGTGGCAGTGACAGTGACAGTGGCAATGATAGTGGCAGTGACAATGGCAATGACAGTGGAAGTGATTTTGGCGGTGACAGTTGGTCTATGCTTATATTTCAGGGTGAAAGACGAGGCAAGGAAAGGGGGTTTTAGCCTCCTTCCAGTTGGTGTCGGAGAACACAAGGAGTTGGATATTCCTTCAGGTTGGGGCCTGAAAATCAGGGGGTTGTAGCCTCCTTCTGGTTGGAGCTAGAGAATTCAAGGAGTTGTAGCTTCCTTCAGGTTGGAGCCTATAAATAGGGGGTTGGTGCCTCCTTCCAGTTGGTGCTGGAGAATTGGGAAGTCGGTGCTTCCAATGAATGTATTCTTTGATATATAAGAAAGAATTATATGGTTTTCTCCCATTTGGTTTTCCACGTAAATTCTGGTGTATTGTGTACTTGATGTGATGTTGGTTATATGTTTATATGCTCATGATGTATTGATGATACATTGATGATATATTGTTGATAAAGTTGAAGTTTATATATTTTGGTTAAAAGTAGTAAAAGTGTTCATACTAATTCACCCCCCCCCCTCTCAGTTTTCAACATCCACTCATGTAGAAGCTAAAGAGATAGAAGAGTCATCATTACCAGTACATAAATACAATGTACCTACCTTATCTCCTTTTGCTATTACCAATTATCCTTCAGTGACCTTCCATGCCTTTTGTGTACATGTACACATTCTTCACTTCCCAACTGCCCTGTTGAAATTAGATTTCTTCTCAAATATGGAACATGCCTCACCTCTTTCAGCAACCATTGGTTTCCATTCTTTAACTTTATTTGTAATTTAATCATTCCAACAATTTTACATGGTTCATCATCACCCAAATAAACATGTCCAAAATCACCTTAAACATAATCTTGAAAATATTTCCTATGGGGTGTGGCATGAAATGAATCCCTTGAATCTTATACCCAAGAATCAGTAATATTATCTAAAGAAATAATAAAAGCATCTTGTAACACATCACCTACTACATTTGCTTCTTCATTTTTCTCTTGTTTTTCATCTTCTTGTTTCTTTGGAGATCTGCATTCTTTCTTCATATGTCCTTTCTTCCCATAATTCCAACACTCGAACTTTGCTAGTTTGTATTTGGATCTTCCCTTCCTAGACTTCCCATGGTTCCATGGGCTCTTTCTTATTTCCCTTTGTCTTCCCCTATTCTCCATGGTCAATGCATTACCTGATGTCTCACCTATGCTTTTTCGTCACATTTCCTTGCTAAGGATAACAACAACAACGTCGTCAAATTTCAAAGTGTTTGAACCGAAGACAGAGTTACTTACAGCCATGACCAACCCGTTAAATCTTTTTGGAAAAGAGCACAAGATTATAAAATCCCTAACCTCATCATCAAATTTCACTCTTATAGAAGTTAGCTAATTAGTAACCGTATTAAATTCATTTAAATTATTGGCAACAAACCCACATGTTGACATCTTCATATTAAATAATCACTTCATTAGAAATAGCTTGTTAGAGGCCAAGAGTTTTTCATATAATTTGGCCAACTTCCTTCATCAAATCCTTCATTGTGTTTTCTTTTGAAATTTTGAAGGCCACCGACGCTACAAGACATAGTCGTATCGTTCCTAGTGCCTTTATGTCAAGAACCTCCCATTCTTTGTGCTTCATACTTGTCGACTGCTTTTCTTTTCCTCCCAACAATAGGAAAATATCCTTCTAATAAAGATAGTCTTCCATTTACATCATCCATAATTGGTAGTTTTAGTCATTAAATTTTTCAACACTAAACTTTCCATCTTCATACATTGCTCCCACTCAAACTAGGAACCCTCTTTTCTCGTGGGTTACCTTTCTCTTTGATACCAATTGTTATAAAAACAAGTATTGCGAAGAAATAATATAAAACATATGTGGAAATAAAACATAGAAGATATACATTACAATAGAGACATAGATATACATGGTTCACCCAATATGGGCTATGTCCACTAGAGAAATTTCAAGTCATTCCTTTATTATTATCCAGCAAATGAAGGGATACAACCTTCAGCACACCCACTGTAACTTTCGCTTATTTTATCACAATCTCCTCTCTCCTAATACAATATTCACTTTCATACATAGCTATGGTACAATTCCCTCATACATAAAATAGGTTTTCCTTCTAAGGAAAAAAAAAACCAACATAATTTCTACCGTCATATCTGCAACCTGATGATGAATGGTTCAGATTGACTACGAAATTACAATATTTTATAAGGAAATTTTCCCAAAAACTTATCTTCGGTTGTGCTACCCTTTAACCCTCTCCAGGGGGGGATCCATAAAGTGTCCCCCCCCCCCCCCCCGCGAGTGAAAAATGTGGGGATAAATCCCCCCCAAACCCCCCGTCGGGAACTAGGATCCAAACATGGCTGAAACAAGACCTATGAATCAGGAAGATAATCAGGCTCCACAAACAACACTCAATTCCTTGAAGGTGAAACTTTAAATAAGGAGAGATAGACATTTTGATTAGTCCACGTGCTTCTGCATTCATATTATCCCATTTGGCATATTTTTCGTCATCAGTGGGTTCTTGTTCTTTTCTCAAGATAATCTGATACAATCATTTACTTCTTAATACATCCTCCATATGGTATTTCCATGAGAAGTAGGTTGTAATGGTAAGAAAAATATCACTGGGAGAAACCATATTAAGTATGCAGATAATATGGATTTAAAATAGGAAACTGATGTCTTCATGGAAATCTCTCGAAAAATAGGTTGTTTCAAAAAAAAGGGGGGCACTGAAAATAGACTTTGGATGTGAAAGTTATGTCATTTTGAAAAAGAGGCATAAACGGTAATCAAAGAGCCACATGGAAAGTAGAAGTTGATCCACATGGTGATGCTCCTCCTAACTATTCCTATAAGCTCACTTTTAAATAAGTTACTTATGAAGTGACTCACTTTTATAGAATAAGTGAGAATCACTTTTACAATGAAGTTACTTTGTAAATGAAAGTTGCGTGCAAAAAATAACTTAAATAAAATATTAAAGTTATTTAATAGTGATTCACTTTTATAATTAAGTGAAATGCACTTTACAATGAATGCATAGTCTTAAGAAGGAGGATTGGGGTTGTTATTGTCATTGTTGAAGACGGTCTTGGAGTGCGTGCTCAATAAAAAATTATTTTCATGCATTCACAGACAAAAACAATTCGCTTCTCGACAAAAACAAGGGCTAGATCTCGGTTATCTTACCCGGAAAATGAAATTTTTCCCTATGTTTCTAATTTACCAAGATTGCATAAAGTGCACGACAAAGAGCATACATAGGCAAGAAAACCCTTTCTACTATGTTTCTAATTTGTCGAGATCGCACAGAGCACAAGGCAAAGAGAATGTGCAGATCAAAAAGAGTAGAAACCTGTAAATAAAAAATAGAAAAACGAAATATTATCTCTGTAAAACTTTAAAAGGGTGTATTCAAGCTTTATATCTCCAAATTTGACTGAAATGGTCGTATCTTGGGCAAACGGAAACCTTTTCGAGTGAAGAAAAGTGTTTCTAGTTGAAAGAAGTGCTTTGGATGGAATGGAATAGTCCTCTTGGCCTATAAATGTACGAAAATAGTATAAACTAGAGGTGCAGCAACACGACTTCAAGATCTCAATCTACAATGGGAGTGAGTCTTCAAATGCACTATGATACCATGTTCAACAACACAGGTATTCCAACAGAGGACGAACACCTTCAGTAACCACTCACACAACTAAATTAAAGATAAACACATCTATGTTTTCACATGGTAAAACCCATGTGGGAAAACATCCACGGCCCCAACCAACGTGGCCACATGGAGCAATTTATTAATGCAAAAAAAAATATTACAAAGAGATTTACAAGAGATTTTCTCACAAATGATCATTGGAAAATGACCCTCGATGCTCTTTAAATATATATCATGGACCAATCAGGTGTTAAGCCACAGATCAATGTAGTCGTTAAGATCGAGAAGAATATGATCTATTGGATCACTATATGTCAGGAACATAGTGTGACCGTCAGATTTCTTAACTACAAATTCATACTAAATGTTATACAGTTATTTGCCACCTGATCACCTGATGGGCATCATCTAGAGGTTAGCAGTCTGAAACACTAAATTATACCACTTTTCCCCTAAGTTTGCAGTACATTTTTGTCTAGTCATTGGTTGTCCCTTTACAGCCTATGACCAATATTGTTGGTCTCTCCTTGTCTTCTTTCAAGGAGCGACCGGTTGCTCCCTGCATGAATGCAAGACGCGACCAGTTATGTTATTCCCTATTTAGGATTAGTTTCCGTGAGTTGATATTAAACCTCGGAATTTTTGTGGTTCGACCTCGAGAATCTTGTTATATTGGGCATCTAGATATTA
>SNQJ01S0037813.1:70294-81199 GCA_010110895.2 Picea sitchensis
AAGACCTATAAATCAGGAAGATAATCAGGCTCCACAAACAACACTCAATTCCTTGAAGGTGAAACTTTAAATAAGGAGAGATAGACATTTTGATTAGTCTGCATTCATATTAGCCCATTTGGCATACTTTTCGTCATCAGTGGGTTCGTGTTCTTTTCTCAAGATAATCCGATACAATCCTTTACTTCTTAATACATCCTCCATATGATATTTCCATGAGAAGTAGGTGGTAATGGTAAGAAAAATATCACTGGGAGAAACCATATTAAGTATGCAGATAATATGTATTTAAAATAGGAAACTAATGTCTTCATGGAAAGCTCTCGAAAAAATAGGTTGTTTCAAAAAAAGGGGGCACTGAAAATAGACTTCGAATGTGAAAGTTATGCCCTTTTGAAAAAGAGGCATAAAAAGTAATCAAAAATCCATATGGAAAGTAGAAGTTGATCCACATGGTGATGCTCCTCCTAACTATTCCTATAAGCTCACTTTTAAATAAGTTACTTATGAAGTGACTCGCTTTTATAGAATAAGTGAGAATCACTTTTACAATGAAGTTACTTTGTAAATGAAAGTTGCATGCAAAAAATAACTTAAGTGAAATGCACTTTACAATGAATGCATAGTCTTAAGAAGGAGGATTGGGGTTGTTATTGTCATTGTTGAAGACGGTCTTGGAGTGCGTGCTCAATAAAAACTTATTTTCATCCATTCACAGACAAAAAAAAATTGCTTCTCGACAAAAACAAGGGCTAGATCTCGGTTATCTTACCCGGAAAATGAAAATTTTCCCTATGTTTCTAATTTACCAAGATCGCATAGAGTGCACGACAAAGAGCATACATAGGCAATAAAACCCTTTCTACTATGTTTCTAATTTGTCGAGATTGCACAGAGCACAAGGCAAAGAGAATGTGCAGATCAAAAAGAGTAGCAACCTGTAAATAAAAATAGAAAAATGAAATATTATCTCTAAAACTTTAAAAGGGCGTATTCAAGCTTTATATCTCCAAATTTGACTGAAATGGTCGTATCTTGGGCAAACGGAAACCTTTTCGAGTGAAGAAAAGTGTTTCTAGTCAAAAGAAGTGCTTTGCATGGAATGGAATAGTCCTCTTGGCTCATAAATGTACGAAAATAGTAGAAACCAGAGGTGCAGCAACACGACTTCAAGATCTCAATCTACAATGGGATTGGGTCTTCAAATGCACTATGATACCATGTTCAACAACACAGGTATTCCAACAGAGGACGAACACCTTCAGTAACCACTCACACAACTAAATTAAAGATAAACACATCAATGTTTTTGCATGGTAAAACTCATGTGGGAAAACATCCACAACCCCAACCAACGTGGCCACATGGAGCAATTTATTAATGCAAAAGAAAACATTACAAAGTAAGCCACAGATCAATGTAGTCGTTAAGATCGAGAAGAATATGATCTATTGGATCACTTTATGTCAGGAACATAGTGTGATCGTCATATTTCTTAACTACAAATGCATACTAAATGTTATACAGTTATTTTCCACCTGATCACTTGATGGGCATCATCTAGAGGTTAGCAGTTTGAAACACTAAATTATACCACTTTTCCCCTGAGTTTGCAGTACCTTTTTGTCTAGTCGTTGGTTGTCCCTTTACAGCCTATGACCAATATTCTTGGTCTCTCCTTGTCTTCTTTCAAGGATCGATCAGTTTCTCCCTGCACAAATGCAAGGCGTGACCAGTTATGTTATTCCCTATTTAGGATTAGTTTCCATGAGCTAATATTAAACCTCGGATTTTTTGTGGTTTGACCTCGAGAATCTTGTTATATTGGGCATATAGATCCTATCTATATTAACCTTTGATATTATCTCTATTATCCTATATATTGAGGGTCTCTCATGGGAAAAGGATGGGGGGGGAGAGAAAGCAAACTTATACTGGCGGTTTGATTACAGAGCTTAGGCAAGGAACTTGGGAATGGACCGCATCAACTTCCTTGATTGTAAGTTGTAATCCATTTGTTTCATTAATAGAAGATGTACAAGATTGTCCCCCTTACTTGATTGTATGTAATTGTTATAATCTTTGTAGGGAATTGATATTCTTATGTTATGTCACTAGATCTATTATCCATTTATACATGATATGTTTAATCTTGTGAAAGGTTTCTTTGTGTCTCTATGTGTGCAGATCCATGTTGGTAAGAGTGAAGGGCAAATTTGAGAAAGCTAACAGCTAAGGAGCGTGCAGGGAAAATCGTCAGATCACCGAGTAAACCTTTCATTCCATCAACTCGTAGATTATTTTCGTGTATAATTAGATCTAGGAAAATCTATTGCTCACATCTCTATTATGTCTTAGGTCTAGGAAGTGCCTAAGGGAGGTAACTCCTGCGGGGTAAAATTATCCTACAAAACTAAAGAAACACACTTTAACATAATGACACATTAGACCAAGTTGGTATTAACTAACTCCTAAGTGTCTAAATATCCTAACAACAAGTCAATTTTTTTAGTAAGGTAGAGTTCTCCATGTTCCACTCATTTCTCCAAATTTTGACAACTTAGCTCATCTTAAAATGGAGGAAAACCCCTAGGGAAAATTTCCATGGTCGAAGTTACCATTAATAAAGTTTCTATAACTTCTGACAAAATTCCTGCTAGATTTGGGGAATAATTTCTGCTACAAATGAATTGGGTTTGTCCATTTATTAACTTACTCCATTGGAAAATAATTTTGTATTGTTGACTCTGCAACAAAAAGAAAATACTATATACCTATAATCAATGTTGTTAACACCACTCATGAAGGAACTTGGATGAGAGGTTGCTACCATAAGTATTATAACCTCTACTCCTCAACACTCAGTTATACATGGAAGACAATTTAATGTGTTATTGACATCTACCATTAACTATTATAGGCTTCCCCTATTCTAAAAAAGAGATATCATTTTCAAAAATGATTGCATCAAATAGGAATAGGCATGAAGACATTAACAAGTTTTTAAGACTACAAATTGATGGAATGGATAGAAATGATTTCTTAATTCAAATTATCTTAGGTTAACATGGTAAACAAATACAAAAACTTAACCATATAAACCAAAGCATTGTGTACATGCATTGTTGGAAACAATATCATCCATGAGAACATAAACTCATCTTTAAGACTACAACTTGGGAGAAGAGAAGGGATAACAATAATTATTTAATTTAAATTCTTCTAGGTTAGCAAGATAAACAAATACCAAAGTTAACTCTATAAACCAAAGTACGATGTACATGCTTCCACAAAAACATAGCTCATGAATGGATCATATGCATCTATTAATCCTAGAGCCCAATCAATCCAAATCATACAGGTTTAAGTAATTGAGCCCTTTGGCACGAATCTCAACACTCCAATCGTTGTCACATGTTTTAAATACCTGCTTCACAAACCAAAACATATCAAAATAATGATCACGTGTAATGTAGTGAAATTGCATCTCTGTGGTCATAAGTGCTCCTCTAATGGTAGGGCTAGGCATGTTATATGACATTATAATTCCACAATCCATATGATATTAATGAAGACAGAAGTCATGGCTAACTCAATTACATGTATCGAAGGCATAGTCAAACATGGAATAAATAAGACACATGCATGCACTAAAAAACCCATTCTTGTGACAACAAATTTTGCATTCATTATCCAATGGAAACTGGCTCTTACATGCGAAGTTTTGTTAGAAAAACAAGATCATAGAGCAATTAAATAAAACAAATGCGGAAATAAAACACAAAAGATACACAATACAATAGAGACATAGATATACATGGTTCACTCAGTGTGGGTTACGTCCACCAGAGAAATTTCTGGGTCCTTCCTTTTTTATTATCCAACAATTGAAGGGATACAACCAACATCACACTTGTTGTAACTTTCTCTTCTTTCTCTCACAGTCTCTTCTCTTAGAACACAATATTCACTATCTCACGCAACTGCAATACAATTCCCTCATAGGTAAAAGAGGCTTGTATTCTAGGGAAAAAATCTCTAACATAACTTCTACCGTCAAATATGTGACCTTTTAATGAACGTTCCAAATTGACTACGAAATTACAATATTTTACAAGGCATTTTTTCCCAAAAATTTTCTCTGGGGGCTTTTCCCCCGAATCCCCTACTAGGGGGGGCTCCAAAGGATTTTCGTCGCCCCCCCCCCACCTCCCTAGACCCCCTTGGCGAAAGATGTGGGGGGGAAATCGCCCCCACACCCGTCAGGAAATGGAGTCCAAACGCGACTGAAAACAAGACCTCTAAATCAAGAAGATAATCAAGATCCATAGCCAATAAGTTTCTACATATGAGATCTAAGATGTCAACTAGCTCCCAAGAGATTATTTCAATGTAAAATGTCTATATTCCTATTTTCAAGGCAACTAAGACCTCCAACTGATTCCCATGAGGTTTCTTTAGCAATGTATCTAAAGTTAAATCACTCCTTCTTTGAAGGACTTTTTGAAAATTTGTAAGTTGATCTCTATTTTCAATATTTCAATTAGATCCCATAACCACTCCCTCACATCCCGATGGATGTTGTCCAGTAGTTCTTGAAATTTCTAAGCCCTTGTAGTAACTTGTTCCAAAACACTCTTAAAGAGAATCATGTCAATGATTATGAGGTCTCTTGACATTTATTGTTCTCCATTTCTTCCTTTCTTATACCTTTGATACAAAATATCTCTATTCCCTTTGATTGTGTGTGTTCTTGTAATTTTTGTTATGTGTTACTCACCTTGTCTCATGTGAACTTACATAATGCAACAGATCATGGAATAGTTATAAGTATTCCCCTCAACAAATATAATATACCAAATTATGTGAAATGTTGAACCTTTGCAACCAAATCCCTCTTATAGTTTTGTAACTTTACCCTCTAACCATCCTTGATGACAAGTTTCAACCATACATTGTTCAAAAGTAACAATAGAAAATCTAAATACCAGCTAACAAAAAATGGCATCAAAAAGCAACAGATGCAAGTTTTGGATCAACAATGCATATTTTAGCAACAACACAAAAACTAACACTAGTAGCTACCATGCAATCCCCTGAAAATACGAAGGACTTTATAACATCAAGAGTTGTTTTCACAAATATCTCATAAACAGGAGGGCTTTCAAAATGAGGATTTGGGTACTCATTAGAATCACCACAAATATCTTGGCATTAACACTACTTCGCAACTTTATTGAGAAAGAATGGGCATTGCTACAAGAGTCGAGACAAATATATAAAATGTGTTACCCATCAACCCATAATGTTTACCAAAATATAATTCTTCTATACTTATCTTCAAAGTGCATAAACCTTAGCAAATCTTACTAATTCTTAAAATGCTAACCATAAAATGTTTGTGATATTTTTGTAAAAATATTCAAATTTCTAAGGATTTTATATAGTTTCTAGAAAATTTTAGCGATTTTTAGAGTAAAATACATTTATTCTATAAAATTTGGGTGAATCATTTTAGAAAAAAAAAAACGGAAATTGGTGAATCATTTTTTGGAAGAAAAAAAAATGGAAAAGTAGCCCATGGGTGAAATTTAGCCTCTAAAATTTTCCTTGTTGAATAAATCAGGTTCAACAATTGTCCAATAATTTCACAAATGCTTTAGCTACTAAAAACTATGCAAATTTGCAAAGTGATGAAAGTACTTTGTTCATGAGATTTTCATGGTTGCCGACCAACAAGTTGTGCACATGTGTAGTCTTCACATTACAATATTAAAATAAGACAATTTTAAAAAATTTACAAGCATGGTTGGTCATGTAGGATACAGAGCTTCAAATTTTCTAGAGGAATTCTAAATGCAGTGATGCATAATATCACTCCATCGTCATAAATTACCATTAACATTCAACCCATTCTAGAAAAGTATAATAAAAAATCATGGTTATGCAAAAAAAAATAAACTCTCTTAGAAGTAGTAGTCCTTATGCCACTGGGATTTTAATCAAAAGCAAGGGGGGCCATAAATCAAATAGAAAAATAGGGTTTGGTTTTCTCATTGTGGAGTTCCAACTACCGACTCATGCCCATTTTGGCCCAAATTTCCACTAATTCCTAGTGGTCTTCCCTCCTCTTTTCTTCCTCTCTTCCTCTCTCCTATGATTTCTCATCTTTTCCCTAAAAGTGATTGGAAAATTCATGTTTTCCTTCCTCTCTATGGTAGCATGGTGCCTCACTCTAACCATCACGCTACATTGTGTCAACCCCATTAGAGAGTTGATATAAACCCTTCCCTTTGTCTCTCCAAGCTCTTATAATGGAGGAGGAGTTTAGATTTCATAAACATCTCCCCTAGAGGCCAAACTTATCATTTTACCTCTTTAACCTCCCAAGCTTTACTAAGTGGAGACCAATCACACCTCCCTTTTTTACATCCAGGTCCATTGTGGTAATGCTAAGATTAAATGTGTAGTTATTGATCCTAGGCATTCATTTAATCTCATCCCTATTTGATTACATTGTGAAATTGGTTTCACCAACCTCTCTCTTACTTTCATCACATGTTAGGGTTTTAACTATTTAGAAGAGAGGTCATGTGGCCCCATCACTCTTCAATCTAAGACTATATGATCTCCTTTCGTAGTTCTCAATTGTGATCTTGAGTACAAACTTAGCCTCCTTAAACAACCCTATCTTGATGCCATGATGGGCATCCTATGCACCTTCTTGGGAGAGCTATTCTTCTACCATGAAGGATAGTATGTTCTCCCTTTCCTCAATGAATGCTGATTTTTCCTTTTTCAACCTCCCCTTCAGTGATACCTATCACATTTCCTATGTGTATCCTAGTCTTGAGTGATGTTCGAAAGAGTCTAAACCTCTTTGAACCTGCCCAATCTCGGTCCACCCATAATACAAAATATTTTCTTTCTCTAAAAAAAATATGCCCTTCATCGCCTTTCCTCACCTCTAATGAAAAATCCTCCTCTTTCACCTCTTAATCCAATTTGCATTAACTTTCAGTCTCCCCATATCCACTATCTTCCCTTGAGTTTATTGCCTCAAATCCTTCCCCCGCTTGATCCTCGTCTTTCATAGCGAGCTTCTTGTAATCATTCTTCTTACATATATTATCCCCCTCTATCAAAGCATCATGTGGTCCTTCCCCCCATCTATCGTATATCCTCTACCCTTGTTGATCGTCCTTCCTTCTCTCATCCTTCCCCGTCATGGATAACCTCATATGTATTTCCTTCTCTTGTTTGGCATCCATCCTTCCTTTCCTTTTCTCTACTTAGGGTATATGCCTTTGCTTGTTCCTTTCTCTCCTTTGGACCCCTTTCTATATGGATTATCTCCTTTACTTTCATGTGAAGGGACCTCTTCCTCCCCTCAACTACCCTAATCAACTCAAGGAAATATATTCTCTCTTCTCTTCTAGCTTCTTGTTCTATTTGTTTCTTTATTCCTTCTCTCTTCTCCCCACTTCCCCTCATCCTCTAGAAAAGTGGGACAAGACACACCTTCATCTCTATCCCATCACTAGTATCTTGAGGTTATACTATCCTGAGAAGGTATCCATGCTTTAGTATGGTTTTTCAATTTGAATGAAGCCCTGCCTCAAAAATGGGACCTTTATGGGGCCAACTTAGAGATTTTTTCATTAGTATTATTTACATTAAGAAATCAATAATGCTCTTACTTCACCCTTTTATCCTCCTTTCCTTCCTTGATCCACTTTGGGTAAGTCTCCTTCTTCCTTATCCTCTCTTTTTGTCTCCCCTCCAATTTTGGTCACCTCTCTTCCTGGTCACCTCAATGGTGATTAGCTTTCTCTAAGTCATCGTCTTGGCTATGGCCTTACTCGAGATAACTTCTTCTTAGATGGGATGATCATCACACCTCTCCCTTAAGATAGTATCCTAGGTAGTCACGTCCTATAGACTACAACTATGAGGCTACTTCCTCAATGTTTCTTTCCTTCGTTATTGTTTCATTATCATCATCACTACCTTCCTCTTGTCTTAGCTAATGCTTCACTAGAATTTTCAACTCTCACATATTTCCTTCAGTAGTGCTTCACTAGAATCACAACCTCTCAATTCTTTCCCTCTCTAGTGATTCACTAGTGTTGCCACATCTCACCTCCTACCTTCATTGGTTCCACCCTAGCATTTTTTTCTCATTCCTTCTTTCCCCACCTTTTCTCTTCATCTCCTTCCTTAGGCACTAGTGTCGCCATCCTTCCCCCTTGAGGTAACCCATTGACATCTATATTGCAAGCATATATCTTACTTTGGCATTAGTATTACCATGCTTACGTCACTCGCATGCATTAGCAAGCACCCAAAAAATCAACTCTCATACTCAAGTAAGTATAGGTATCATATGTCTAACTCTTATCCCTTTCCTTTTCCCATTTCATCCATCCATTTAGAGATCCTTATTTACATTACTCACATATATATATTCTAGCATGCTCTAGTGGGATCTCTTCTCTCAATTAGCATGTCTAAAAATGGTCTTTTATGTTGCGTCACTTGTGCCTAGGTAAATGAAAGTATCACTCTCTTACCCTATTCTTTCTATTATTTTTTCATCATTTACTTTCATAGTTTAGTTGTTTTTCTACTCTCATAGTGATTAGATTTTCTTACATATCATGTTTCATGTTCTAGTTTTTATTTTTATTACATGGTAGTTAAATTTCCTTACATCTGGTGTCAAAGTTTAGTTGTTTCTTTGTCTTATGATAGTTAGCCTTTTGTATCTCCCATCCTAGCATTATTTTCTTAACATGCATTCTTACTTATCATTCTTTATTTTATCTTTGTGTTCCACTTTCTCAATATATTATCATCTACAATGAAGCTTTATAGTTTTTCTTTGTGTCAATTATCGATGAATGTAGGTCTCCACAAGTGTGGAAAGTTTTAGACCTAACCAAAGTGTAGAATTCCCTCATGATAACGAGGCATCATCTCATCACACATGCACCAGCAAGTAACATTCCTCATGCATCATTTATTTTTTATGGTTGTCACCTTAATTTTTCTTTGTCTTTTATTACTGTATTACTTTCTTCTCTCCTTCCTTGTAAATTTCTATTATTTCATCTCACAAATAATAGCTCCTACAAGGAGAGAAATATGTAGTGTATAGGTTCTTTATTTTAGTACTCATATATGCCTACCCACTAGAGGTGTCACAGTGTAGCCCCCTTGTGTATCGCATCCATAAGTAGATCGCTCGTTTATTGCTTGGTTACCTATCATCATTCATCATGAAGGATTTTTATGTTGGATCACTCTCCCTTGATTCTTCCATAGTCTATATGTATAACCTCCTAGGGATGTCTATTATTTAGGTAGGATTCCCCCTCACTAATACAATATAAGGCTATAACATCACATCTTAGTACAATTACTCAACTAAAAAATCAAATTTTCATGACACAAAATGAGACACAACAAGGTGCCTAATTGCCTTTCGCATTGATTTTGTATCATTTTTTGTGACTATGAATTCAACACTTGCCCATTGTGGTGTCGTGTTAGCGATGATAAAATTGATGCAAATTTTATTTTTGTGTCAAAATAGTGTCAAACTGCATCGTTAAATAATTTAAAGAAAACAAAAAAAAATGCATTTATATCTCTTTTGCATCAAATATGTGTTTATTGTGTTGTTTTAGTGTTATAATCAGTCAATTCTACGTCAATGTTATTCTTAAAGTGTCATTTTTGTGTCTATTTAGCATCAATTTGTGACGAAGTAATGTTGTTTTTGCATTGAAATATGATTTTCTTTTCATCACATTAAAAACATTTTTAAAAACATTAAAAATACTTTTATGTCGAATTAACATCGAAGATGCATCAATTTAATTAATTATTAATTATTATCTTTATAATATTTAGATATTAATGAGATTGATTATTAGTATAAAGATCTATTTTATAATGTACTAATCGTGAGACAAAAATCATGTATGTATAAATGAAAATACCCCATTAGCATTCGGTCAATTTCACACCACGAGAGGAAAAAAACATTTATCAATAAAGTCAATCACATAATTTTACCAAACTAACATTCAATCAATTTCAAACTGGATGGAAACAAAAACTGACACACACGCACACACAATGATAAAAATTTTAATTTAAATCATAAAATAACCATGTAAAAAATTTCTTGTAAATAAGTGGTATACTACCACCCCAAGGAATTATCAACTTTGTATACAACATAAAATGAAAAATCTATACACATAAGGAAATGGAATGTACTTGACATTATCATAAGTTTATTGAATTGCTTGTAAATAAGTGGCACATTGCCACACCACGTAAATATCAACTTTGTATACAACATAGCATGAATAATTTTATACACATAGGGAAATGAAATGAATTTAACATCGGAATCGAATCATTGAATGCATTTGATTGAACTATTATCAACGCCCTCTTCATTCTCACTTTGTAAAAACATAATAATAAAAAATATGACTTCAATATATTAAAAATTTGTTAGCTCTTAAAGATGTAATAAAAAACATATAGGTCAAAAATTTGTCAATACATTTTGATTCCCTCAAATCACTCTTGTCATATATGTTCATCATCATTTATGTGCCATGTGCTTAAACACTAATTCGCATGTCATATACCAAAAAAATATCATGAAAAATTTAGTATATTGCATTCAATTACACTTTAAATTTCACTAAAAAATGTGTGATAATTAATCCTACCACGACTATCATGCTTAGATTTACTATGTTTGAGAATTAGTTTTGGATCATTTTTTTGATCATATCCTTTAAGAATGCTTCATTTTTTGTTAGTAAGCTTTTTGGAAACATAAAATAAAATATAATAAATAATTATCTGAATTATAAA
>SNQJ01S0037813.1:87978-101178 GCA_010110895.2 Picea sitchensis
TGGGGGGGGAGGGGAGACACTTTATGGATCCCCCCCTGGAGAGGGTTCAGGGGCAGTGCAACCGAAGAGAAGTTTTTGGAAAAATTTCCTTGTAAAATATTGTAATTTCGTATTCAATCTGAACCATTCATCATCAGGTTGCAGATATGACGGTAGAAATTATGTTAGTTTTTTTTTCCCTAGAAGGAAAATCTATTTTATGTATGAGGGAATTGTACTGTAGCTATATATGAAAGTGAATATTGTATTACGAGAGAGGATACTATGATAAAAGAAGCAAAAGTTACAGTGGGTGTGCTGAAGGTTGTATCCCTTCATTTGCTGGATAATAATAAAGGAATGACTTGAAATTTCTCTGGTGGACGTAGCCCATATTGGGTGAACCATGTATATCTATGTCTCTATTGTACTGTATATCTTCTATGTTTTATTTCCACATATGTTTTATATTATTGCTCCGCGATACTCTTTTTTATAACAATTGGTATCAAAGCGAAAGGTAACCCGTGAGAAAAGAGGGTTCCTAGTTTGAGTGGGAGCAATGGATGAAGATGGAAAGTTTAGGGTTGAAAAATTTAATGACTAAAACTACCAGTTATGGATGATGCAAATGGAAGACTATCTTTATTAGAAGGATCTTTTCCTATTGTTGGGAGGAAAAGAAAAACAGTCGACAAGTATGAAGCACAAAGAATGGGAGGTTCTTGACAGAAAGGCACTAGGAACAATACGACTATGTCTTGTAGCGTCAGTGGCCTTCAAAATTTCAAAAGAAAACACAATGAAGGATTTGATGAAGGAAGTTGGCCAAACTATATGAAAAACCCTTGGCCTCCAACACACTATTTCTAATGAAGCGGTTATTTAATATGAAGATGTCAACAGGTGGGTTTGTTGCCAATAATTTAAATGAATTTAATACAGTTACTAATTAGCTAACTTCTATAGGAGTGAAATTTGATGATGAGGTTAGGGATCTTCTAATCTTGTGCTCTTTTCCAGAAAGATTGAACGTGTTGGTCATGGCTGTAAGTAACTCTGTCTCTGGTTCAAACACTTTGAAATTTGACGATGTTGTTGGTGTTATCCTTAGCAAGGAAATGTGATGAAAAAACATAGGTGAGACATCAGGGAATGCGTTGACCATGGAGAATAGGGGAAGACAAAGAGAAATAGGAAAGAGCCCATGGAACCATGAGAAGTCTAGGAAGGGAAGATCCAAATACAAACTAGCAAAGTTCGAGTGTTGGAATTATGGGAAGAAAGGACATATGAAGAAAGAATGCAGATCTCCAAAGAAACAAGGAGATGGAAAACAAGAGAAAAATCAAGAAGCAAATGTAGTAGGTAATGTGTTACAAGATGATTTTATTATTTCTTTAGATAATATTACTGATTCTTGGGTATTAGATTCAAGGGATTCATTTCATGCCACACCCCATAGGAAATATTTTCAAGATTATGTTTAAGGTGATTCTGGACATGTTTATTTAGGTGATTATGAACCATGTAAAATTCTTGGAATGATTAAATTACAAATAAAGTTAAAGAATGGAAACCAATGGTTGCTGAAAGGGGTGAGGCATGTTCCATATTTGAGAAGAAATCTAATTTCAACAGGGCAGTTGGGAAGTGAAGAATGCATACATGTACAAAAAAGGCATTGAAGGTCACTAAAGGATAATTGGTAATAACAAAAGGAGATAAGGTAGGTACATTGTATTTATGTACTGGTAATGATGACTCTTCTATCTCTTTAGCTTCTACATGAGTGGATGTTGGAAACTGAGAGGGTGTGGGGGTGAATTAGTATGAACACTTTTACTACTTTTAACCAAAATATATAAACTTCAACTTTATCAACAATATATCATCAATGTATCATCAATATATCATGAGCATATAAACATATAACCAACATCACATTGAGTACACAATACACCAGAATTTACGTGGAAACCCAAATGGGAGAAAACCATAGAATTCTTTCTTATATATCAAAGAATAAATTCATTGGAAGCACCAACTTCCCAATTCTCCAGCACCAACTGGAAGGAGGCACTAACCCTCTATTTATAGGCTCCAACCTGAAGGAAGCTACAACTCCTTGAATTCTCTGGCTCCAACCAGAAGGAGGCTACAACCCCCTGATTTTTAGGCCCCAACCTGAAGGAATATCCAACTCCTTGTGTTCTCCGACACCAACCGGAAGGAGGCTAAAAACCCCTTTCCTTGCCTTGTCTTTCACCATGAAATATAAGCGTAGACCAACTGTCACTACCAAAATCACTTCCACTGTCACTGCCATTGTCACTGCCACTATCACTGCCATTGTCACTGTCACTGCCACTATCACATCAACCTATGACCTGTCAATCTGTCACTGTATCCAACCAATCAATATCAACCTGTCACCATATCCAACCTGACACTATATCCAACCTGTCACTGTATCCAACCCGTCACATCAACTTGTCACTGATCAACCTGTCCAACCTATCATTGTCACCGATACTCAACCGGATTCTCTCACATGGATCATATACCAAGGAACCATCTCAAATAGATGTCTAACATCACCAACACATGCCTCTGTCAATCATGTATGTCCAAGATCACCAATATACCATCACATGATATGTGTCTCAACCATGTACCAAAGCATGTATTAAACCATCAACCTGTGCCATACCAAGCATCAACCATGTATGAAAACCGTGTACCAAACCTGTACCAAATCATGCATCAACCAAAAATTGTTCCATACCATGTGCCAAAACCATATCATGCATCAACTATGTATCTCACCACACATCAATGCCACCAAGGAATGCCTCATACATATACCAAACCTGTATCTCAAACAATGTGCCCAATATCCAAGATGGTCCTCAAACCATGTGCCTCAACCATATACCATATCACTCATGATATGTATCAATAGTACCATACACCATGTACCATAATATATCATCAATGAAGTGCCTTAACAAAGTACCAAACAACCAATATCATATACCAAGTATATGCCTCAACCATGCACCTAATATGTTCCTCAAGCATGTGCCAATGCCTCAACAATATACCAAAGAATTGCCTCAAGCATGCACTATAACATCATCAACATGTAACCCTAAAAACATGCATATAAAAATACCTGTAACTTTGTAACAGACTTGGTGTCTGTGATCACAGACCTGCATACCTTCCTCAACTTTAACAATAAGAGACTAACATCTTCATCAAACTTTACCTTAGTCTCACGAAACCAGTTTTTGGATTAGTCACAAACCCTAAATTTCAACTAGAATAACTATGTACCTGTAATGAATGAAGGTTTTCTTGGAACATCTGTGCAATTCCTCCAAGTTTCACTACCTGGAACATCCCAGAAAATGAGTTATATAAAAAATGACAGACCTTCATGAACTCTAGCTTATTTTAGAGAGAGAACTTGTAGATCATGACACGCATGGAATATTTGATACATAGCTATAAAAATCATAAAAGACATACTACATACTTTACTATATCCAATTCATTTGGTCTCACTAAATTTGAATCCTCTATGAATAATTTATGACTTTTTTACCCGAAACACCTATTTGAGACTAGTTTCAGGACTAGCCAAAAACCCTATTTTCCACAGAGTGTATATCAGAAAATACAATGACCTAGAAGCTAAAAATTTTACCACAGATACCTTGACATGTCTTTTATACCTCCTCCAGTTTTCCTTATATGAATCATTCTAGAAAAAAAATTATAGCAAAAATGGTAAGATGACCTTTAAATAACATACCTTAGAACACATCATCACAAGACTTCATCCTCCCTTGAAATTTTGCCTTTCTTTACTTCATCTTCCCTCTGTAATTCACCTCACATCTCCTTGGTTACCTCATATAAGAATCACTTACTCACATAGAATATATTCAATAGAATGTGTGTGTGAATGTACTTATGAGTAACTTCTTGAGGTGTATATATACTTTTTCTAAGTAACCTCTTTCCTTAACTTTAGGGATTCTTAATCTTTCTTGTTACAACCACTTTACCCTTTCATTAATGAATTGCAACCAATTAGGGGATTTTTAACCCATATTGTAACCAATTAGGGGATTCTTAACCCATCTTTGGTGCTTCCAACTTCATTACTTTATAACTTCTCAACCGTGAGGAACCACATGGCGCACCACCTATCACCGGAAATGGCATGAAAATGACTATCTATCCATGAGTGAGTTACCTACATTTAAACCATCCTTCATGACTATTTTCCTTGATCAACTTTGGGTTCCATAACCACACCTTCAGGGATTCATGTAGACTACATCAAATGCACCCATCACATCTGCTGACATCAACCACTCATCAATGGAAATTAACTCACCATCAATATCAACCACATCACTAGGGTTTCCAGACTTCTCCAATGGTTGACATCAATCTCCAAGGGTTGACATCAATGATAACCAACTTTCAAAAGCAAATTTCCAACATTGGATATGACACTGTGGCATCATAGGATTGGACACATGAGTGAAAAGGGGATGCAGATACTCCACAAAAGGAATTTGTTTCTAGATCTTAAACAAGTTGATTTGGATTTCTGTGAGCATTGTGTTTATGGAAAACAAAAGAGAGTCAAATTTCTCAGTTTCGGGAAGGAAAAGAAGAGTGAAAAGTTAAAGCTTATGAATATAGATGTTTGGGGACCAACTCAGGTATCATATCTTAGACATGGCTCTCGTTATTATGTTACTTTTATTGATGATGAAACTAAGAAAACTTGGGTTTACAACATTCGATAAAAATATGATGTTTTTGACACTTTTAAGAAATGGAAAGCTTTAGTGAAGAATGAGATAGGAAAAATGTTGAAGTGTCTCATATTAGATAATGGAGGTGAATACTGCAGAAAGGAGTTTGATAATTATTGTTCATACCATGAGATTCATAGAGAGAAGATAGTTTCAGGAACACCAAAAGAAAATGGTGTGTCAGAAAGGACGAACAAGACAATCATGGAACGTGCAAGGAGTATGAGATTGCATGCACGGTTGCCATTACAATTTTGGGTAGATGATGTAGATATTATTGTTTACTTAATGAATAGAGGGACCGCAATCTCCTTGGATGGTGGCATTCCAAAGGAGGAATGAACATGTAAAAATGTAAACTACTCATTTCTGAATACTTTCAGTTGTGAAGCATTTGTCCATATTGATAAAGAAAATAGAACAAAGCTCGAGGCAAAATCCAAGAAGTGTACCTTTATTGGATACGATGTTAATGATTTTGGTTATCACTTATGGGATTATGAAAATCACAAAATAATTAGGAGTATAGATGTGGTATTCAATGAAAAGGTCATGTACAAAGATTAGTTGCAGGGAAAGAAACAAGAAAAGGAAGACACAAAATACACAGTGCTTGATGAAATAAAAGAAAATGAAATTCCAAAGGTAAAAAAAAATAAAAATGTACAAAAACATGAGCATCACGTACCTCAAGCTCCTACAAGTGTTGTTAGAATATCTACCAGGTTGAGTAGACCCCTTGAACAATACTTTCCTTCATTGTATTATTTATGGCACTGGCTAGCTGTTCTACGAAATGACTTTTTTTGCCGGAATCTGGCGATATAAATTTACATGAATCACTATTTTTTGTCATTCAAAATTCATTTTTGAATGCAGAAATGGATTTAGCATGCTGAAAAAACCCTGGGGCACTCATATTATATAGAAATAATCACTCAAATCTATGAATCCAACAATTTCTCATCGGATTTCGGGCAAATGTCCCCGGAAATAATCGTCATTTCGTAGAACGTTTAGCCTATGGAATTATTTATTGTTGACTGATTTTGGTAAACCAAAAAGTTATGAAGAGGCAATGTAGGTAAACACTTAAAAGAAGTGGGAGCAAGGCATTGAAGAGGAAATGGACTCCTTGGAAAATAACTAGACTTGGGACTTGGTTTGGTTGCCTGCTTGAAAAAGAGCATTGCAGAATAAATGAGTTTACAGGTTGAAGGACGAAGATGGAGGCAATAAGCGGTAAAGGGACAAACTTGATGTAAAGGGGTTTGCACAGAAGAAATGTATAGATTTTAATGAAATATTTTCTCATGTTGTTAAAATGACTTTAATTAGGACCATTTTAAGTCTTGTGGAAGTAGAATATTTTCATCTTGAGCAGTTAGATGTAAAAACAAATTTTATCCATGAGGATTTGTAGGAAGAGATTTATATGCAGGAGTCGCAAGGGTATGAGGTCAAAGGGAATGATGATTTGGTATGCAGGTTGAAGAAGAGCTTGTATGGCCTAAAGCAAGCTCCAAGGAAATGGTATTTGAATTTTGACAAGTTTATGACATAACAAGGTTATAGTAGATTTCATTTTGATCACTGTGTTTATTTTAAGAGGCTAGAAAATGGAAGCTAAATTATCTTGCTATTTTATTTAGATGACAAGATTGTTGCAGGGTCTAACATGTATGATATAAATGTGCTCAAAATGAAATTACATAATTCATTTGCGATGAAGGATTTGGGTGTTGCAAAGAAAATCCTTGGTATGAGAATAACAAGAGAAAATAAAAAATCACAAATTGATATTGTCTCAGGATGAGTACATTGAGAAGGTGTTGGAGAGGTTTAGAATGTAGAATGAAAAACTAGTTAGTACATATTTGGCCAACCATTTCAAATTAACCATGGAAATGTGTCCCAAGACACAAGAGCAGATATAATACATGTCCAAGGTCCCTTATTCATCAATAGTTGGCAACTTGATGTATGTGATGATGTGCACAAGACCAGATATTTCACATGCAGTGGGAGTTGTGAGCAGGTATATGAACAATCCAAGTAAAGAACATTGGGAGGTAGTAAAGTGGATTCTCGGGTATTTGAGAGGTACTACTTCTCATGCATTATGTTTTGGAGGTTCAAACATTGTTCTACAATGATATGTTGATTCATATATGGAAGGTGATAAAGATAGCATGAGGAGCACCACAAGGTATTTTTACTGTAGGCGGAACAACAGTAAGTTGGATTTCAAAATTGCAAAAGGTTATTGCACTTTCAACAACGTGTTGACGCACAAAAGCACAACATAGGGTACCTTCTTGCAAATGGTTGCAAGCGCCTTATGACTTATTATTTCACTATATTTAATAATATACTAATAGGTGGGACCCCTCGTGAAACTTGTGTGACTATGACAAAGAAATAACAATTATGATTTACATGCTTATGAGTTGGCTGAGATGAGCCCTACAATTATTTGCGTTTAAAAAATCTGTCGGAATGATTAATCAAATATGATGTTAGGGTTGATAATAAAAACAATATGATTTAAAAGGGAATGATATTGTCTTTATATATCTCTCACAAAGTATTATTATGCTACATTTATTTTGAGGAAGGACCTAACATCCATGATTAATTTATATGTGTGTAATTTGGCTTCCTTCGATATATAAAAGAATTACCTACATTGTTTGAATTAAGGTAATGTTGGAACATAGTATACAACTAGAAGTCTTATTATATGAAATGGGATAGTGGCAAGGGTTGGCGCATTTGAAAAATTGGGATATTGTGTGAAATGGGGATATTGGCAAGGGTTGGCACATTTGAAAAATTGGGATATTGGAAAACTATGGTAAAATCGACACGCATTAAGTTGATTTGAATGTTAATGGTTGATGAGTTGAATAGTGGGCTTGCTTGTACTGGCATGAATGAAAAAGTGAATGTAGAAGCGACGTGCAGTAAATGCACGTCACTTTAATTCACCTCGAGCCCGTCACCCTAGTCATTTTTCATTTGCTCTTGTTGGTTGTTGTTGCTTTGCTTTGTTCGACTGTGGAGAAGGTATACAAGCTGGTCATTTATCCTTAGCAAATTTTACATAGGTATGGGGTTTGCTTGCTTTTCCATCCATGAACATTCGCTCTGCTCTTTAAGTCAACAGTTGGATCTAATTTTCTCACGGTATGTGCATTTCCAAATCTGTTATATGAATGAATTCAGACTGTGTGTTGGTCATTTGCAAGGTTTTGGTTTCCTATGGTGGTTTTATTTGAATCATGGCATTGAAAATAAGAGTGGTGTGATTTTCTATGTATAACTATTCTTATTTTTGCTATGGAAAATAATATCATTGGGAAACTCCCAAGCCTGCCTTGCCTCTGGTTCCTTGTTTTGGGTTTCTTCCTTGTTCGAAGTAGTTATCCCTGCTTCTTACCTGTGATTTATTTGGGAACTCTTGCTGTCTTTGAAGTGTGGTTTTCATGGCTATTGTGCCCGCGCATTGGTCACTACTCTGTGAGTATTAATGTGGGATTTTTTGAAGAAATAAACTTTCCATGCTCCTTTTGGTCAAACCCTCAGTTTGTTAACCCACTTTCTTCTACCACCTTGCTGCCTACTGTTGTGTATGGAACCATATGCATTGGGAATTCTGGTGGAGATGGACAACCTAGAATTTGATGAAGGCACAGTTCGTGTCATTTGTAGTCATGGGTTTAGTTGATTATTTGCTGTGCAAAAGTGGGCTATATGTTAACCTTACTCATTCATCTGATAATACAGTCTGTCCTATGGGGATATTGGGGTAATGAAAACATTGCAAAACATGGTTTAAGGGATACGACCTACTGTGTGTTCGATTTTGTATGAAACGAATACCTCTAGGAGTAAATTATATATGCGTCGAATGTGTTTTGTGATCCAGAATGAAAAGGATTTTAGGAGCGTTGTTAACTGAAGTCTGTACATTCCTCGACTGTGGGTTGTATTTATTTTGATTATTGTGGCGATGTGCCTCCTCGACCCTGTTGCGCACATGCTATGTTATTACTGTTGAATGTTTATTGAGCACGGATTTTGAAATGATCCTTGTGCATTGAAACTTCTAGATGAAAATGAACACCCTGGAAGTGAAAACTCAGCTCTAGAATTTTGGAAACAGAGTGTTGAAGTTCAATTTTGAAACAATGAAGAAGTTTAAATTTTGATGTCGAAAATGGCATTGTTCGATATATGATAGAACATTATCCATGGGGTTCCCTTTCATTATACCATTTTACGAAAAATACACTCCCCTCATTATCCCAATTACATTTTTTCACTCCTTGTCCTGTTGTTACTCATTTTGTTTTTAAAAGGGGAAAGTCTGCGGGAAAATGAAATAAATGATTGATGATTGATATTTTGGGAGCTAGTTGTATACACCGTTTGATTGTTTTATTTATTGCTTGGACACTATTCATGAATATTTCCCTTACATTATATCATTTTATGCTAAGTACAAGCCCTCCATACTCCCAATGACCCTATCAATTCCATTTTCATCTGACAAATAATAAATGTATTTTTTATGGATGGATTGCATGCGTCATGTAGTAAATAATAGAGACAACTCTTGATTTATTTAAAGTAGAGTTTCATGTATGGGTTATTAAGAACTTTTTATAACTGGTTAAATATTGCTACAGGATGGGTTTTTTCAGTAGGGGCAGTATTGGTCGAAATAACAGAGGCAGAGGTACTTGGCAGCAAGGCCATAGAAGGCCTTGATTTTCTATTCATTTCGATGATGATCCACAAGAGTTGAACCAACTGTTTTAAGCTTGGTTTTTTAATTTAGTTGGCCATGGTATCTTGCATCCCTGACCTGACAGACCCCATTTCAGCCTCCTCATAATTTTCCTGGCATTCCCATTCCTCCACATGTGTCATTTCAACCTGAAGTCCCTGCTAATGACGGTTGGAAAGAAATTGTCCACCGACCTATTTCTCACCATCGTGGTTGGCCCACTGTGTCATTTCGTTTACCACCACCAATTAATCCCAATGTTCAAATTGATCCTGCTGTTTCGCCAATACAATCCTCACACACTAGAAAAATATTAAAAACTGATATCCCGCAACCTGTGCAAGACAAAGGAAAAACAACGGTTCCCCCCTCTAGTCCATCCACAAAATTCTCTAAGTCTGTGTCTTCACGCCTCCACCTAAATATGACTTCTCTTATGTAATCAACGAAATACAACCCCAAGGGTCTAACCAACCAAGGGCCACTCAAGAAAAGTCAGTTGGAGACAGTAGTGAGAAAAGGAAATATGCCTCGTAAAGCATCAAATATGGATTTTAAAGTTATTTTTTTTATGATTTTCAGTGATGAAGACAGTATTTGAAAATTTTCAACTTTTGGGGACAACAAGCTTTATTTTGGATATTTTTGTGGATAAAATGGATATATTGTTTTTTTTTGGGATATGTCCTTAAATTTTGCTAATATTTAATATTCGATTTGAATAATATCAAGGGGAGCTACAAGGGTGTTAAATGATCCAAATGATAAAATTTTGTATTTTATAATTGATGATTGGAAAAAGAGTGATGGGAGTCACAAGGGGTCCCACCTATTTAGTAATTATTAATTAGACCCTTATTTATATATTATTATTAATTATTTCTCCCTAAACTAATTAGTTAAGTTAATTTGACTTAACTGAAGAAAGTAGTTGAACTACCTCAACTTGTTGAGAAATAATAAAGGTTCAATGAGAAGAAGAGATAAGGGGAGAGAATAGAAGGTGAAAGACAACACTAAGGTTTTCTTTCTAATTAGTGAGATAGATTCAATTTTCATTCATTTATGAGTTTACTTGAAAGCCTAATCCTCTTGATGACAACAAGGTCTTATTGAAGACAAAAAGATTCAAAATTGAATCATACATTTCAACAACATGTTTTAAAGGTGTTTGATTCATCCTTGATAGTATGTGTATTCTTATCTATTTGTGAATTAATTTTCATGGATGATAAAGAATATCTTGCAGAGTCAAAATGGCAACGGTTTGTGGCAAGTTGATCCAGATCATTAATTTCAGTTTTATTTTACTGTCGGAGTCTTTTTGTGTGGTGCCCATCAGAGATATTTAAATATGACTTTGGTCCATACCCTCGCATGGGTTTGTAAAGAGAAATACACTTTTGGTATCTCAGAATGAAATAAAATCAAATTATTGTTCTGTCTCATACATGTGTTTTCATGACTTGGTTCCTTTTTCCGCTTTTTGTCTCCATGTTTACTTTATTGTAAAATCTGTATATATTCCTGTAGCTTTGTATAAATTTTATTTTTACATTGCAACATATGCAAATTATAAAAGCATCCTTAATCCTTGTAATTAATACTTGCAGATTGAGTGAATGTTTTTGAGGCTATAAATCCCAGGTGACATTCCCAACTATCTTTTCCTAGCTAGGCAAGATCTGAAAATGATTGAGTAAGGTGTCCCATAACTTTTCCTCAACATTTATTTGGTGACCATATTGGGGAGATCTTCCATATCTCTCTAGTTGATTTTATTCACGGTTATCTTTGAATCTTTCGGCTTTTTTTTTAATACTCTTTGACTAATTTTCTCATGACAATACCTTCTACAAGGAAGCCTAATATTGAACATAGTATTAAAGACCAAACTAGAATTTCCTTGACTTTATTCAATACCATTCTAGAAACTACTAGTACCCGGCCCAAGCTTGAACGCTCTTGGAAAGTAGTTGAACAAGATATAAGTATTCATGAATGCTGGGAAGCCAAGCAAAGGCAGCCTAAAAATCAGCAGTAACCGCCCTTTTCCTAAGTCTTTGGTCTTTGTTTTCATGTCCTCAAATTCTCTCATTTCTAGGAGAAGAAGAGGATTGTCCCCTGAAGCTACTCCTATCATTGAAATAGGAAGGATGAAATCCATTTTGTTGACCCAAGAAAACACTCTAAGGAGGACTTTGTCTGACTCTGCCAACTCACCCTTTTATCCCTTACCCATCATTTCCAAAATGGCATTTGCGGGTGGTGCTGGAGGTGCTTCATCATCCCAACCTTCGACCTCATCGATAATTGGTATTCTATATAGTCATCAAGTTCCTATACAATTGGCTACCAACCCTGCTAAGTGTTAGAATAAAGCTTACTTTAGGAAAATAGATTGAGTTGGTTGAAGATTTGTAGGAGGATGTTGAGATATCTTCTCAACCACTCCCTCCAAATATGGAATCGGTTGGATCTGAATCCAGCTATATATACCTATGTAATCTCTATGTATTTGTGTGCAATAATACAAATTGTGTGTGTTTTCCGTGTGAGCTAATTCTTTCAATCTTAACTTGGTATCAGAGCTGTAGGTGAGAGTCTTGCTGCATTGCTGTGTGGAGGAGGTCGCTGTTCACGAGCTGTGCAATCCATTGAAGAGTTTGAAAGGGACGCACGGTAGATGAGCCGCACATGAGTAAGAGTAGGCCGTGTGAAGATTCTAGATGTATTGGAGGCCACAACATAATTTTCAGAAATCGTGACTGATAGAAGTCGGTGTTATTGATTGCTGCTTGGAGCAGGCGTGAGAGAACGCAACTTTTAGAGAGAAGAGAGAGCCACCATGAGTGCGGGAACAACCATCGTATCCATCATCTGCGTGAAGGAGCCAACATATCTCAAAGAACAAAGGAGAGATCGTAGCAGATCCGAGGAAATGAAATCATTATCTGAGAACTAGAGTGTTATTGTCTACGTAGAAGAGAGATGTCATTTGTGTGGCTCAAGAAAGGCACCTTCTTGTACAGATCGGTGAATTAATTCTACCGAATGCTCATAGCTTTCATTTTGTGAAAATGATTGATGTTTATTTATTTTTTAGTCAAGAGAAAATTTCTCTATTGAAAAGCATTTGAAATGCATCAAAATTGGAGGTGAGAGTTGAGATCGATGTATGCTGAAGGCTGAGGGACGCAGAAGACGCTATTAAAGATCTGTTGCTGCAGCTATTTGAAGGAAGGAACACTGTCAGAATCGTTATTACTGAAGGATCTGTAGCGTAGGATAAAATTTATCCAAAGTGCCGCTGTAGAAACTGAAAGGAAGATTTCTGAGAAATGTTATTCCTATTGCAAGAATTGCTACATATCTTTATATAGTGGACCAGCCGGGTAAGGACGGTTCATGCATGAGATGCAATCAATGGCCAGTTGCTACTGTTGTTTTCATGTCCAGACATCTTCATGCCTAGATGAGGCGATGGAGTATGTATTGTTCGAGGATCAATGTGCATGCTATGATCCGTGCAATGATATCTCACTGTGGACCGAGATAAAGGAGGAGCCACGAGACGAACTG
>SNQJ01S0037813.1:116178-127753 GCA_010110895.2 Picea sitchensis
CCTAAACATTGCCGCAAGGTAGTATCTCATACTATAAAATTCATCTTCTCCACAATCTGTTCAAAAGGGGAACAAAAGGATACATTTATTTCATTAATAGAAATCGTGTATTACTGTATATCTGTGACTCTTGTTATATTTCCGCTATATATCTGTTATATTGTTGTCTCTCTTGCAATATCTCTAAATATTTCTGTGTTATATCTTCGCTCTCATTTCGTTACCAAAAATAATCCGGATCAACAAGAAACACTTTTACTGTGACCGATCGGATGTTATGCATACATGACCACCCCCTCATATGTAACACTTTTCATGAGTTATTCCCAAAGTCCCGGATCATTTTTTCCCTTAAGCCATATTTCCCCCCCCATTGCATAATCATTTTGGTCAATAATTCTTTGATCTATGTTCACTGGTCTACGAAATCAGGCATTCTGAGTTCTTAATCTATTGGAAACAAATTTCCCTATGGAGTCTCCAGTTTGTTGACGCACAAAAACACAACATAGGTACCTGCTTGCAAATGGTTGCAAACTCCTTATGACTTATTATTTAACTATATTTAATAATATACTAATATGTGGGATCCCTGGTGAAACTCGTGTGACTATGACGAATAAATAACACTTATGCTTTACATGCTTATGAGTTGGCTGAGATGGGCCCTACAGTTATTTGCATTTAAAAAATATGTCGAAATGATTAATCAAATATGATGTGAGGGGCGATATGATTTTGATGTTGTTTTTATATAATACTCACAAGTATTATTATGTTACATTTATTTTGAGGAAGGACCTAAAATCCATGATTAAGTTATATGTGTGATGTGGTGGCTTCATGCTATAAGGGTACATACATTGTTTGAATTGGAAGTAATGTTGGAACATGGTATCCCTAGCAAAATCTTACTATATGTGAAATGAGGATAATGGCAAGGGTTGGCACATTTGCAAAGTTGGGATAATGGAAAACTATCGTATAATCAACATGCGTTAAGTTGATTTGAATGTTAATGGTTGATGAGTTGAATAGTGGACCTGCTTGTACTGGCATGAATGAAAACGTGAATGTAGAAGCGACGTGTAGTAAATGCACGTCACTCTAATTCACCTCAAGCCCGTCACCCTAGTCATTTTTCATTTTCTCTTGTTGGTTGTTGTTTCTCTGCTATGTTCGGCTGTGGAGAAGGTAGACAAGCTGGTCGTTTCTCCTTAGAAAATTTTACATAGGTATGGGGTTTTCTTGCTTTTCCATCCATGAACATTCGCTCTTCTCTTTAAGTCAACAATTGGCTCTTGTTTTCTCATGGTATGTGCATTTCCAAAGTTGTTATATGAATGAATTCAGACTATGTGTTGGTCATTTGCAAGGTTTTGGTTTCCTGTGGTGGTTGTATTTGAATCATGGCATTGAAAAGAAGCGTGGTGTCTTTTGCTGTGTATAGATGTTTGCATTTTTGTTATGGAAAAGAATATCGTTGGGAAACTCCTAAGCCTGCCTTGCCCCTGGTTCCTTGTTTTGGGTTTCTTCTTTGTTCGAAGTATTTATCCCTGCTTCTTACCTGTGAGTTATTTAGGCACTCTTCCTTTCTTTGAAGTGTGGTTTTCGTGGCTATTGTGCCCAAGCCTTGGTCACTACTCTGTGAGTATTAATGTGGTATTTTTTGAAGAATTAAACTTTCCATGCTCCTTCTAGTCAAACCCTCAGTTTGTTAACCCACTTTATTCTACCACCTTGCTATCCACTGTTTCGTATGGAACCCCGTGCATTGGAAATTACGGTGGAGATGGCCAACCCAGAATTTGATGAATGCATAGTTCATGTTCATTTGTAGTCATGGGTTTAGTTGATTATTTGTTGTGCAAAAGTGGGCTATATGTTAACCTTACTCATTCGTATGATAATACAATATGTCCTATGGGGATATTGGGGTAATGACAACATTGAAAAACATGGTTTAAGGGATACGACCTACTATGTGTTCAATTTTTTATGAAAGGAATACCTCCGAGAGTAAATTATATATGTGTCGAATGAGTTTTGTGATCCAAAATGAAAAGGATTTTAACAGCTTTGTTAATTGAAGTTTCAATATTGAATTATGTTATATGGAGGGATCTATTTTGTGGCCACTTCGTGGAGCCCTGTACTGATTTTAATGCACTGGTGTTGATATGAGGAATCAAAGTTTGTACATTCCTCAACTATGGGTTGTATTAATTTTCATTATTGTGGTGCTGTGCCTCCTCGACCCTGTTGCATGCAAGATATGTTATTACCGTTGAATGTTTATTGAGCAAGGATTTTGAAATGATCTCTGTGCATTACAAATTCTAGTTGCAAATGAACACACTGGAAGTGAAATCTAAGCTTTGGAATTTTGGAAACAGAGTGTTGAAGTTCAATTTTGAAACAATGAAGAAGTTTGAATTTTGATGTCGAAAATGGCGTTGTTCGATATATGACAGAACAATATACATGGGGTTCCCTTTCATTATACCATTTTACACAAGATACACTCCCCTCATTATCCCAATTACATTTTTCACTCCATGTTCTGTTGTTACTCATTTTTTTTTAAAAGGGAAAAGTCTGCGAGAAAATGAAAGAAATGATTGATGATTGATATTTTGGGAGCTAGTTGTATACACAATTTCATTGTTTTATTTATTTCTTGGACAATATTCATGAATATTTCCCTTCCATTATATCATTTTACGCTAAGTACAAGCCCTCCATACTCCCAAAGACCCTATTAATTCCCTATTCGTCTGGCAATTAATACATGTTTTTTTTATGGATGGATTGCATACGTCATGTAGTAAATAAAAGAGCCAAATCTTGATTTATTTAAAGTAGAGTTTCATGTATGGGTTATCAAGAACTTTTCATAACTGTTTAAATATTGCTACAGGATGAGTTTTTTTTCAGTAAGGGCAGTAATGTACGAAATAACAGAGACAAAGGTAATTGGCAGCAAGGCCATAGAAGGCCTCAGTTTTGTATTCATTTCGATGTTGATCCACAAGAGTTGAACCAATTGTTTCAAGATGGGTTTTTTAATTTAGATGGACATGGTATCTTGCATCCCCAACCTAACAGGCTCCCATTTCAGCCTCCTCAGAATTTTCCTGGCATTCCCATTTCTCCACATGTGTCATTGCAACCGGAAGTCCTTGCTAATTACAGTTGGAAATAAATTGTCCACCAGCCTGTTTCTCACCATTGTGGTTGGCCCACTGTGTCATTTCCTTTACCACCACCAATTAATCCCAATGTCATTATAAATGGTCATAATTTGACTTCACTGTATCATCAATTACTTACTAAAACTGTGTTCAATGAGTCTTGACATAAGACGATAGATGACGTCGACTATTATTATGAGTGACCATGACAAATTCTATTTGTTGAAATTATTAAGACAATCGATAGGGGGNGAATCAGTGGTTACTGTGCTTAAACAATTATATGACTATTCAAACATTTTTTCAATCTTCTCCAAGTGACCATCAAAATTATACAAGATATGAACAACATAAATAATGAATATCAGTCACACATAAGATATACACATAGACAGATTTTCACGAGGAAACCCATAAAGGGAGAAAACCTCTTGTTCTTCGAATGATAGGCAATCTTTTAAGTTCTGTACAACATCTATCTTTGAGAACCAACTCAATGTGAGGCTAACACCTCTGATTTACAAGCTCCAACTTGTTGAGAGCACCAACTCTTTGGTTTCTCTAGCACCCACTAGAAGGAAGCATCGACTCCCTAAATGTTCCAGCACCAACTGGATTGAAGCACCTACTTCCACTTATACAAGCACCAACTTGCATACATAAAACTCTGTGTTTTCCCAAGCACCACCTTGCCACCCTGTCTCACAACTAGATGAAAGCTTCAACTTCCAGTACTCAAGCACCAACTTGAATAACAGAGGACTACACTCCTCCCTAGCACCTCCCTACCTCCCTGATTATAAATAAATGATTGATTAACCAACAATACAGATATATCAATTCTTACCACTTCTTCTCTATTATGGAATTCTTCTCTGCTTCACTATTCTTCTGTTCTATTCATACTTGGCCTGAATTGCTGTCTCTTTCTATCTATTCTTTCTTTGTTCCTCTCATGCTCTTTGATATGTGTGCATTCTGCTCTCTTCACCTTTTTTGTTCTGTTTAGCTTCTATTTCTCATCTCTGAGTTTGATCTCACACTGTGCATACTATGATTTTCCTTTCTCCCAGTTCAACACATTTTTCCAGTGAGAACAACCAACCTCACACAGTCACTGCATATCTCTTTTATGCTCACCCACTGATTCAATTACACCTCAAATCTCAAGGAAAGACATCAACAACTGAATCGCCAAACGTCCAAGAACTATGATTCAGTTCTGCTAACTGAATCGTAACTGAAAAATAACCATGAGGTGAAACGATAGCCCTTCGATCAAATTCCCAATTAACTAGCACCGTTGGATTACATCTATAGGGTCTCGCTTTTATCCCATATGACCACTGGCTGTGACCGAATGCTAAACATAAAGTGATTTTGCGATTTCACATATCACGACCTCCTGCTATGAGTTGTTTCCAAACTCCCGAAACACGAAACTCCGAAATGGAGCTTAGTAGCACTAGCTCCTTCACTTCTCTTCCTCTGATGTGACCACAAGCTATGACCAGGGGCCAAGCACGAGGGTGTTTTGCGATTTTGCATATCGCGAGTTTCCACATCATGCTCCTTTGACTCCTCCAATGTGAAAGTCAACGAAATTCCAATCGCTTGCCACGTGTCCTCTGGCTCCAACGGCCAGGATTGTTTTGCGACCTCGCATATCGCGAAATTAGAGGATAGTACTCAGCCTTATCCTATTCGCAGTTATACAAGATACGACGACTGTTGGTCCTCAGTGCTTAGATCCAACGTCTGAGAATTGTTCTCCTCTTCTGCGTGCTCCTCCTGTTTGAATTCAGATATGATGACCATTGGGAATTTGGGATGGGTGATCCAACAATTATTGTTTTTCCTCCTCCTAAGCTTACACTTATGTTATTTCCATGCCATTATTGTTGCGCTGCTGATCTTTCCATCAATGACAAACAAGCATACTCTGCCAAAACTATTGTTAAGAATTTAAGTGACTTTACCAACGATTGTTGTAAATAATTTTAATTGATACATGTAATCTAGCACACTACCTCGACCACATTAGACATGTGGGCTTCCATAATGCTTTGTATCAATTGAGAGGGTAGTGTGGAATTTAAATATTCCTATTGTTTAATTAAATACTTTATAAGGGTATATACTAGTTTTGGGTGCACATTAAGAGTACATACTATGTATTATGCTTTTTCATGAGATTATTTAATTGGAAAAGTCCCTCACTTTGGTATTATGATATCATCCTTCTTCACTTTGGTATTATGATAGTTGTATATAAGTCCTTGGTTTGATGTAAAAATATTTTGTTTTGATCCTATCATAACATCGAAGCCTCTAGGTGGGATATTAAGCCTTCTTATGGGAAAGTGTGATAACATTTGAGTCCTTAGATTAATGCCATAACATCTTCACTTTGTTATTATGATAGAATTTCTTGCTATGATATGTGTATGTTAGGATATCTTTGGCTCCTTAGATTAATGTGATAACATCTTCACTTTGGTACTATGATAGAATTTCTTGCTATGATATGTGTATGTTAGGTGATTCCTGGGTCCTTAGGTTGATGTGATAATGTCATCCGAGATCACTCTCTTACTCTAATGAAATCCTCTACCACTTGTGTTAATATTAAGTGGTATTGTGTTGGGATCCTCTCTCACCTTGGTAATAATATTATCAAGATCATGCCTTATGGGACTTATGTGAAAATGTGTAAAAATTTCTTTGTAACATGGTTCTCCCACACCTCTTTAGGGGTAGCGAGTTAGTAGTAGGGGGTATGGGATGAGGTGTTTGGGTTATTGGTAAGATTTAGGGTTTTTTCGAATTAGGGCTAGGGGTCGTTATATGAGTGGGTAGTGTGGGGTTAGGGGCATGTGTGCTTGAATATTGTGGTAAAATCCAAGATTCCAAGTGGCATCCTTCCAATCTTTTGGGTATTAATTATATGTATAATGCCTTATTATAGGCCTCTTTGGCATCCTCTCTCCCTTTGTTATTGTGTTTTACTTTATAAACCTAATAATGCCAAAGGATTTGTAATTGTGTCCAATAACATCTTGATAAGATGGAAGGATTCATATATTGGGATTAAAGATAACTACATTGGAAGGTTAAACAAAGTTAGTTGTTGAAGCATGTTCAAAGGGTATTGATAACTTCAATAATAAGGGGAGATGAGAAAATCCCAAACAATCTAAATTGACTTAGATGTACTGAGATTATTTGAGTAAGACATGATGAGATTAATTGAGTTGAGCAAGGAAAGATAATACAAATTGATCCAAGAAATACAAGACAATTGGTCCAAGAAAGATTAAACAAATTGAGCCAAGCAAGGCATGATGATCCAAACCGAGCTGAGCAAGATGAGACATGACAAACCGAGTGAGACAAAATGAGACAAACTTAGACGAGTGAGATGATATGATACAACTTGAGTGAGACAATATGAGAGGAATTGGGTCAAGCGAGACAAGAAAAGATGAATTGATTTAAGTGAAAAGAGACGAGACTAGCCAAGCAAGGCAAGATGAGATGAATTGAGTTGAGCAAGATGTGACGAGTCAGTGAAGTAAGCATCCAACATCTAAATTCAACTTAGAACCAACAAATTATTAATTACTATAGGAACATGCGATACATTATAAATCTCTCCAACCATACAACATTGTCACCGAAATAGTCCCCTTGCCTACAATTTCATTCTCTTCTCCACCTCCAAAAGTCACATCCAACTCCCTTTCAATAGATTCATATTTCACAAACCACACTCATTTAGAGGTGTACTAAGTCATGCTAGAATCTAGACACTAATGTTTATAAGAAATGACCATTGCCATGTTTATTGCTATAAGAGCTATTCCAATGAGATATTGACCTCATCACTCTTCTTTCCTTTCTCTTAAAAATAAACTTCAGACAATTATTTCTTATATGCCATTGTCATGTTTACTGCTATAAGAGATATTCCAAAGAGAGATTGGCCTTATCATTCTTCTTTTCTTTCTCTTAAAAATAAACTTCAGACAATTATTTCTTATATGCCCTATTTCTCTTAAAAATAAATTTCAAATAATTATTTCTTATATGCCCTATTTCATGGCGGCGATGGTATTCATGATCCTTATTTTTCTTTCTCTCTAAATTATTATTTGGGGAATGTGAATTTTGTTTTAATTCTTCTTCCTGTGTATACTTTAATTCCCACTTCATAAGTTCAACCACTGTACAATAATTAGCTTCAATTCTTTCTAATTCACAATGTCAAACAACACCCTTTCTAGTAATAATATCTCCATTTGAAAATTCTAAAAAATATTTTTCTTAGATATCAAATTGTTATATAGATTTTAAGATTATATAAGAATGTCCAAAGCCATTTTAAAACTCTACAAACTCTACAAACTTTGCAAACACACTAAAACTCTTATATCATGTAAATGTAAATAAATGGAACATTTGTAGCCATTTAAAAATCCAATGTACCAAAACACAGATTTAATGAAAAAGGAAAGAAAACACATATTTAATGAAAAAGGAAAGATATATTAAGATAAGAAGAAAAATATTGCACAAGAAAAAACTCTATCAACTAATGTTTTACTATTGAAAATATATAGTGTAACCACATCCACAATGAGATAAGTTCACTCACTTTTAATTAGATTTATTGACTATAACATTGTATATTGAATTATTTTTAACACAATACAATACATTATTATTACTATTTCTAACAATTTTATGAAAATGGATTGATAGACATGCTTAATAATAATAACAAGTGAAATTAGCATCAAAGTTGTTTATATCTATCTCCTATGAATGTTTTAATATAGTAGTTATATATAGCACAAAGTGAAAACTTAAATTAATTATGAAACACTTAAAACTTGTAATAATGTGTTACTTATTTGTAATCTAAAAGCAAAAGAAAAGTGATAATGGCTACTCTATAAATTGAAATTTTCAAAAACTTATAAAATAAATTGATGTAAAAAAGTTGTGGCATATTACTCCTATCCATATCACTCCAAAGTATGACCTACCTAGAACACACATGCTTTTCTAGACCTATAAGCTAGAAAATGTCAAAGCTATTTATTTTAATCTAATTAATTTTAACTTAACAATGCTTGTAATTAATGACAACCACTTCCTAGTGATGTTACTAAGTTAGATATGCTTAAATTGAAGTATTTATATTAAAAAATATATATAATGATGATATCGGACCTTAAGAAGGTAAAGGATTACTTTATTTATAATTTTATTTCTCTTATAAAAAAACATTAAGATAAGCTTTCCAAAATTACAATAGTTTTAACTGATAAATATTTATTTTATATTTAATAATTATTTAACAATTAATATATTAATTATATATAAACTATTATTATTATAATTCATCTTTAAAAAAAATAATTTTGATGTATATTCATTATGATTTTATATAAGTAACCATGAAATCTATTTATGAAATTGCACTTATAATATATGGTTGCATCCCATATTCACATATAACAGACACTAAGATTGTTATTTCTATTGAATTATCCTTAACTAATAATAATGATATTTTATAATTTCTAAATATATAAAAAAGAGAGTCATGTTGCCTCATAAATTACCATTGCACTATGTTTTGATTATTTGTTTTGGTATTTTTGGAGAAGGATTACCTCTACAAGTTTAAAAATGTACTTTAAAATAAAAATATAAAAATCACTATGAATGAGAGGAAATGGACGTGGTGTGAAACTTATAAACATAGATTAACAATGCAATTAGAAATATCTTAAGTTGTACAACAATAAAATTTGATATCTAATAAATCCAACATCATTTTACATTAATTTTTTTTTATTATCAAAGATTACGGATTTTTACACTCTCGGAGCCTATATTATTTAAAGTTAAACACATCATTCACATCAAATCCATGCTAATAGCCAGCCTAGAATTCCTTGAAATCATATATATAGACAGAGTTCATATTGAAAATGAAAAAACTCAACAAAAGTCAATAGTTCTAAATTGTGCCGATTCAAGAGCTCTTAATTATTTAAAGATTTCAATAATTTATTATATATTTATATTCATATATATTTTTTAAATAGAAAAATATATTATCTCAATAATTTATTATATCTATATTTATAACTATTTTAAATAAAAAATAATCTTATTAACATATATTTTCAAGATATTTTGTCAAAATAATTTAAGTAAAGTAACTAAATTACTTGAATCATTTCTTTTTAATTACATATCTTATTAAATAATAACAAAACCTAAACACTTTTTTAATAATTTTTTTTTTCGCTGAGAAATAACATATTAATAGAAAACTCACATCTATTAAAATATTCATTATATATCATCTCTAATTAAACTTAATAAAAAATAATTTTAAATCACACTTAAATACTAAGAGCTATAAGTCATTATCCACAATTTTTTTTTATATAGTTGTATCTACATAAAAAAAACAAACTATATTAGTACATAGCACTATATAAATTAAAATTTGCACATTAAGATATTTGATCCCTCTCCATGTTTCATAGATCAGGGTTTAAAATGGATCTATGTTGGTAGGAATTAGGAACTTACATATACATTATTCAAGTATATTGTCCAATTTTTTTTTTGAAATACTAGAATTTTATTAATGTCCAACAAATGACTGCGAAAGTAGGTCAATGAGATTCTTGAGTACAATTCAATGCAAAAGTAGATCAATGGGACTCTTGAGTAAAGTATTTGCAGTACAAAGTGAAAGTGCAAAAGAACTTCCGATATCTAAGCTATCATCAACTAGAAAAGACTTGATATGTAAGAATCAAACCAAAAAATGATAAGAAACTAGTCTGAAAAAGAAAATGCCATAAAGTGTAAATACCTATTACAACAAGTCAACTTAATAAGACAACATTATGTTTGCAAGCTCTTGTAGACTCCTACAAATGGAAATTTGCTTTAGTAGATGTTGTTAATGAGGTTTGCTTCATAGTAACAAGTGCATCGGAACAAAAATTGACCCAAACATCGTATTGTTTGCATTAAGGCACTTAAAAAATAAGTTTTTCTTATTTTGCTTCTCCTTTTTAATTATTGTGTTATGTTTACATTTGAATTAGAAAATCAAATGTACTGGAGATCGATGCTTAAACATTATGATTTTCTTGTCCATAATTTAAAATAGAATTAGTTAGAACTCTTCATGGAATTTTACATGGATCACAAATAAATAAGCAAGATTGATAAGATGAAAGGATTTAAGGCAAAAAATGAAAGAATAGTTACTATGTGGTGTTTGGTATTGGTAATAGCATTTCAATTGTTAGTTTAATAGTAACAAGTTGTGTCAAATTTATAGAAACAAATATTCCCCTCAGGTTTTTCCTCATATTTTAATAAGTGAATTGTGTAAGCATTATGGATGGAACTCCATTCTTGAGAGCTTTCCATTGGGAGTTAATGAGTCATCTCTATTGCAACTCTATTGCAAATTGTTAAGTCAATGACCCTCTCATGCACATAGTAGTATGGATATCCCTAATTGAATTGTACTGGTGACCCGCAGAAATATTCTGATACACAAAAATGACCCTTCATTTCCTCATATTCTAATAGTCATTGGAAGATTAAAAACACCACAAATTAATGTAATGATACACAACAATGACCCTTCATTTCCTCATATTCTAATAGTTCTTGAAAGATTAAAAACACCACAGATTGATTTAATGACGAACTAATATTTCATGACTCTTACATGACATCCTCACATCATAAATCCGCTCACTATTACCCTTGCTAGAAGATCATTTGAGGTATTCATTTTCTATCCAACAATAAAATTTGTAAATATTTGAACAACGTAACCACCTTAATTCACTTCTGTGTTTCCTTTTCCCTACTTTAGGGGTATGCTAGTAATATGTAAAACTTATTTTTAAAATCATAGTGTAGTCACATAGACATCATATTGATGTATTGCAATTTCTTATTAGTTCCTGCCATGAGACTATAACAATGAGTTTGCTTTTGATGTGACATTGATGTGCTATTAATTTGCCTTTTATCATAAATTTGTGTATGCAATGTAATGTTTAACATAGGAAAACACATATATATTTTTGGATATAATAAAAATATTTGTGTTTCTCATTTCTAATTGGTTGATAGAATTAAAGTGTTATTGCTCCATTCAAGTCTTTCAATATTTAGAATTAATTGCATAATCAATGAATTTCACCAATCACCACAACTAAATATAAAAAGTTGTACTATGTATTTATTATTATGCATTATTATATTTATATTATATTTATTATCTAATATATTATTTATTATTATATTTATAATATATT
>SNQJ01S0037813.1:142865-164799 GCA_010110895.2 Picea sitchensis
TGGTGTTTTTGAAAATCACACAAGAGGAATAGGGTCCAAGTTATTGTTAAAAATGGGCTATGAAGGTAGAGGGTTAGGCAAGCATGCACAAGGCATTGTTGAGCCTATTATTATTGAGGAGAGGCCCAAGTATAGGGGTCTTGGATATGAATAGAAAGATGGAGCATATTCCAAAGTTGAGGAGACAAGGGAAACCATTCCAAGAACAACTTTTGTTGCAAGTTTAATCCCTCAAGAATGCAAAGTTTGTGTTCAAGATGAATGCAAATGTATGAAACAAAAGAGTTGTGATAGCCATGAGGACAAGAACAGATTTGTTGGTCTTCAAAAGAGAGCTAGTAACTCTTCAAATTCACCTCCTCAAGAAGGCGATAAAGGTGAATGTTCAAGAACTTTTGTTGCAAGTTCAATCCCTCAAGCATGCAAAGTATGTGTTCAAGATAAATGCAAATGTGTGAAACAAAAGAGTTGTGACAGCCATGAGGACAAGAACAGATTTGTTGGTCTTCAAAAGAGAGCTAGTAACTCTTCAAATTCACCTCCTCAAGAAGGCGATAAAAATGAATGTTCAAGGTATATTTCTACCTATAACTCAGTTGCTTTTGATTATGTTAAGCATGGTAAATTTGCATGTAAAAATGGAAGAAAATTTCCATGTACATATTGTGGTTTAGATAACCATCATGTTTCAAAATGTTGGAAAAGATTGACCACTTTCAGGAAACTTTCCAAGCAAAGACAACTTGAAAAGAGGATGCAAAAGATTTGCACTCACTGTCAGAAGAGGGGTCATCTCATTGACCAATGTTGGACATTGCATCCAACCACTCATCCACAACACGAGAAGCAGATGGATAAAGAGACTGGCAAGAATGGAAGAGGATATTCCATCATTGATGTGAGTCAAGATGATTCACAAGAAGACGATGTTCAGGAGAAAAAATCACCATTGAATTGGCTTGGTAAGAAATGGTTAGATTTCTTGAATAAGTAAGGCTTGCATTTCTTTGTTTGTAGATGCACATTTCAGCCTTATGTATGCATTTTTGTTGAGAGTATGACAAGTTGCAGCAGTTTATCACAACTTGTATGATGCAAGTTGCATGTGAATGAAATTATTTTGAAGGCATTCTTGTTATTGCACAACTTCTTCAGGAGGATGTAAGAGATGGATATGATACTCACTTATTCCAGCCATTTATCTTTTTCAGTTTCAGTTCTTATGTACCCACATGATTTTGGGTTTATGTACTTATGTTTGTACTTGATGGAGAGTTGAAGAGTTATGCACATGCATGTGTTTTTGTGTGTGTGTAAATAGTGAACTTGGTGATAGTTCATTATGAATGACTCATGATTGTAACATGATAGTGTATCATGAATGTCGACTTTTCATTGGGAATGTCAATGTGTTTCAAATCAGTCTCGACTTGTGTCGATGTTGTCTTGATGACTATGTTGTGTCGATCATGTTTTTCAACTTATGTTTAGTCGATGGTGTTTGTTGGCTTGTAAGTCGATATTGAGTACACCAAGATGCAGGAAAACGCCATGTGCTTTGATGAAGTACAAGATGCGACTGTTTTATTGGAGAGAAAAAAGACTTTGTTGGCGTCATTTTCAGTCTTGTATAAAGTTTATTTTCAAGATTGATGGTTTTCTTGGTTTGTGACAAGATGTCGCAGGAAAATATTTTGCAGCCATTGTAGAGCGGAATGTGTTGATGCCAAAGAGTTCAAAAGAGGGACTTGATTCTCAGTGGGAAGGCTGTCAGTATTCCAAGCACAAAGAGAATAGTGGGTCAGCAATAGCCAAAGAACAGTGGTTGAGGGACATAGCCTATTGCAGTGCAAGGCATGTCAAGGTACCCAAGTGATTGCCAAAAAGACTTTTCAAGTAGAATCAGTTGATAGAACTTGGAAGTAGAAGAGTATTGAATCTCAGGCAGATAATCATCAGCGTTTGTGGGTCCAAAATCATTTCAGTGGGAAGGTGTGATCAGAATCTAGACCAGGGGTCAAAATTTAGCCCCAAAATGAAAGTGTTTTGAATTGCCTCAAAATGAACAAGGACATAGGCCTCATTGTCACGAACCCAACGCACTTCGAATGGGTTCAAACGGACACTATATGAGGGAGATATCGTGTTTTGTTCGATTTGCCAAACAAGCAAAAAAAAAATTGTTGACTGTACAGTCTGTATAGCTGACGTGGCATGACCATACAGGTGATGTGTCAATTGATTCGACAAGATGACATGGCAATTTTTTATTGGATAGCAAGGTGGCATGTGGGTGAATGGAGGTGAAACATGTGGCATGTTTTTAACCAATTGGGTGGTGCCACGTGGCACCTTGGGTTTAGTAATTAAAAGTTTGTGGGAGTCCGCAGAACTCAACCCCACGACCTCCGAGCAGAGTTAAAGCTTTGGGAAGGGTCGCCCAACCGATGCACCCACCATATGTTTCTTAACATTATATGTTTTGAATATTATATGAATTCGCACTATGGTGCATTTCGGCTCGGGTCCGGGCTGGGGCTTAGCCCCAGCCCTTGGTTTTGTGCGTCGGTTACATATGACCCTTGCCACATGTTTTGCGCGGGAGTCACAAACAACCATGCAAATGATTATAACACCAAATGTGCCCACCACTTTTCACTCATACATGCATTCGTGGAACGAGCCCCTTTTGCTGCGTGGGAAATGTGGCCACATGGCCCCATGCAGCCAACACGTCTGGGGTTAGGCGGCTAGGTTCCCTAACCGTTCTACATTTTTGTGCATTTTTTGGAGATGCGCATGTGTGCTGTGTTTAGGCATGGGAAACACCCAGAGGCTGGGTTGGACACACGGAGTTGCATTTTGGCGAACTAGAGACAGCAGGCTTGAAGGAGGAAAATGGCAAGAGGCCTAACTTCTTCAGTTGTTGGCCAAATGAGGTGCCGAAAAAGCCTAGCTAGGGGTTTTGGGATGTTCTTAATCCGTTGGAACTGTTTTCAAAGGCATTTGAAGACTTCTATTATAGGTTTTACACCATTGAAGTTTCAGGGAGCTCCAAGGAGCTTAGGGCCCCCATTGATGGAGGCCATGGTCAGATGAGCCCAAGTCTGTTTTCTATGACTGAATAGTCATTTTTGACTAATTGTTATGCTCTGAACACATTGGGATAGGTTTCAGAGGATTTTGAGGACTTTTACAGGTGTTTTTTCCATGAGGAAGCTCAGGGAAGCTCAAGGCCACCAGTAGAAGAGGTCATGCCCGGATGAGCCATGGTCTGTTTTCAGAGTTCTATTAGTCATTTTTGGGGTTTTTATGTATTTTGAACCCAATGGTACAGTCAGTAAATCCATTGGATTTGAGTAGTATATTGTAAAAGAATATTTGACAAACTAATCTCAGAGAGCCTAGTCCATTGATGGAGGCTCAAGGAGATGTAGCCCAGTTGGGGGTGAACTCCTTTATCATCTTGTTATTGTTGTGAGTTTGTTGGTTATATTTGTTGCAAGATATGTTTGTTGTGTATTTATTTAAAACACATATTTAACCTTACAAAGACCTCACACATAAACATTTAAAAGAAGCATGAACTTGACACATAAAACCTCTTGCATAACTAAGACATTGAGAAAGGTCCTGAAAAGTTTATTTTAATGGAGTAGAGGGTGCTTGCATAGAAAAACAAGTCGGCCCCTTATTTTCAGATCAGGAGCGGCCCCAAGGAGAGTTCAAGCAAGGGGAGCAGCCCCAAGATGAGAATGGCCCTTTGCCATTGATGTCAAAGGGGGAGAGTTAATCACATTGATGTGATTGATGTTTATTGATGGGGAGAGATAGTAACATTGAATATTGATGTAGAGAATGCCTTATCTACATGTTGACATCAATAATTGGTAATTGGTGTTGACATCAATGTTGGTATTTCCATCAATGTCAAAGGGGGAGTTTGTTAGATCACGTTGTCATTGATGCCAATGGTTTGATTGATTGATGTCAAGTGGTTGATTGATGATTGATGTAATATAATATGTATTTTCCTTGATGAGAATGCATAGATGGAGATGGATCAATGAGTTGGCATTGATATGATGAAGATGGATCAATGAGTTGTCATTGATACATGATGAAGATGGATTGTTGTGGTTTCATTGGTATATAATGCATTGTTGGAAAAATGTATAGATGACTCATTATTGTCTTATCATGATTGATAAGATGCACAAATGGATGAACTCCAAAGTGTTCCCCTTATGGTGAAAGCCCTCATGGGAAGACGCTTTGCAGATTGAGTTATCCTAGAAGAATGGTTGGAGAACCCTTGCTCTCATTATTTTCTTATAATGATTGATAAGGTGCAAAAATGGATGATCTCCAAAGTGGTCCCCTTATGGTGAAATCCCTCAAGGGAAGACGCTTTACGGATTGAGTTATCCTAGAAGAATGGTTGGAGGACCCATGCTTGTATGTGGAATAATGAGATGAAGATCAAGGAAATTGTTGGTGAAACTATCCTAGATGGATAGTGCTTGTCATGCCATTTTTGGTGGGAGGACCCATGCTTGTATGTGGAATAATGAGATGAAGATCAAGGAAATTGTTGAGAAACTATCCTAGATGGATAGTGCTTTGTCATGCCATTTTGGTGGTATGTGAATGTCACATTAACTCTCATGGTTTGAGAGTTGTGGCTCCACGTAAGATGAAGGACCCCACATGAAGGCTTGAATCCCCAAGGTCAAAGAAGTCAAAGTGACCTAAAAGAAGAAATCATTATTTAAATGATAAAGTGAAGGACAAAGTCAAGGTGGATTTCATTTAAATAATAAAGAGAAGTGACAAAAATCAAGAAATGATGTATAAGTGGACAAAATCAAGAAGGAATATTTAAATGATAAAGCATTGGAGAACCTTTCTATTTATGGAAAGTGGTTAACTTACAAATAAGGAAAATAGGGTTAAGTGACCTAGAAAGAGTTATGGACCTAAAAGAAGAAATCATTATTTAAATGATAAAGCAAGGTGACAAAGTCACAGGATTATTTAAATAATAAAGAGAAGTGAAAAATCAAGAAATGATAAAGTAAGATGAGAAAAATCAAGTATGAATATTTAAATGATAAAATATTGAGAAATTTATATTTATGGAAAAGTGGTTAACCCTAAAAATACGGAAAATAGGTTATGTGACCTAAAAAATGGGTTAAGGACTTAAAAATGGGTTATGACCTAAAGGATGAAAAGTATAAATAAGATAGCAATGGTCTCTTTGTGGATCATCCTTTATGGATCAATGAGAGATTCTTGTGAGAATATCTTTGAGCATTGATGGAGAGCTTCTGGTGAGAGCTTATTGAGCATTTTTGGTGTGGAACACTTGAGCATATTGAAGATCTATAGGTGACTTTAGGTAAATCAAGGATATATATAAGCCAAATTTTACAAGGAAGGTGAAGAAAGAGGTTGAACTTTGAAGGGGAGGATAAATTATTTTGATGATGCTTCTATTGCATGTTATTTATTGTGTCATCTCATTTTCGCCATAACTTTTTCTATAGTGATTCAATCGTGAAATTGATATTCCATTAAGAAAACATACCCATGTATGGTAAATAATTATTCTGTGGTCTATTGTATTTTGGGAGTTACACCTACGGAAAATAGGGTTTGTGGATAGTCCTGAAACAAGTCAAAAAATAGGTGTTCTGGATACAACAGTCATAAATTTTTCATAAAAAAATATAAAAAAAAAAAAAAAAAAATGTGTTGGTTAGGTTACGTGCTGTAGTATGTTTTTGCTTTAGATCAATTCAATCTAACATTTTGTATGGGCCACGCCTACACGCTTCTCTCTAGAATAAGCCAATTCAACAAGGTATGCCATTTTTGCTATATAACGCTTTTTCGAGAGGGTTCCATGAAAGTGCCAATTTGAGAATTTCATAACACAATCAAGAACATTGTGTATCATTTTATCTTCATTCATTACGTACAAAGATATGATTATTTGGTTGGGGTTGTTGGACTAATCCAAAACTAGTCATGGTTGAGAAAAAGGGCTGATGAGTTGGCACATACATGAGGTGTAATAGGTGCTGATGATGTTGGTACATATTGATGAGCTTCTCATTTTTATGATTATTTGACACATTGATTGGTGATATACTTGGTACATATTGATGCAATTTTGTTTACATGGTACAGTTGATTATAGTTGTTTATACAAAGTTGGTGCATGGTTGATGCACTTGTTTATAAGCTGATAAATTGATATATGTTGAGGATTGTTGCCTCATCTCGCTTGGTGCTGAGAATGTAAGTTGAGTCTTTCATATAGAGTCAGTTGCTTTGTAGGAGTTGTACTCATTCATTTGCCAGTTTAAAAACCCTGATTGAAGTCCAATAAAAGAAAATTACACATACATCTTGTGTTCTTGCAGTTCCTTTGTGGAGATGATTTGTTGATGATATGTTGCTGATATATGTTGTTGATATGTATTCATCTGAATCGACATATAAATGATAGCAATGAGTACGAGAAATGTTGAATGTTAACTAAGGAGTTTTTGTGTAAGAGGGAAGTTTTGGGGAAAAGATCCCAACACTCATTCACACTCCCCCCATCTAAGTGGTAGGTGTGTCCAACAATTGGTATCGAGTGGGCCTTCACTACAAGCCTAACAATCTTGAAGGAGATCCATAGGACACAAATGGATGATGAAATACTAATCCTTGATGAGGAAAACTATTCTACTTGAGAATAGAGATGAGAGTGTATTTGAAGACAATGGGGATTAAATTTATTTGAAGGTAGCCACAGATTAACCTCCGTCCGTCCAACCCAACCCCTGACCTCTTGCCTTATCAAAGAGAGCATGGGACACGTGAATTTCCTCCAAGGATCTATGGCTAAATCTAGAGGAGACATATAAAAAAAAAGAAAAGAAGATGCTGAAGACTACTCCCAGGAAGATCAAAGGTAAAGAATCTCTAACTCTGATTGCATATGTGACATTTTAAAGGAAAAGAATCATGATGATGTCGGCAAGAAGGAAGATATTGAAGATACTTCAAATGAAGGTAAAGAATTCCCAAAGACTCTTGATTGTGCATTGATCCAAACAGATGATGTTGAATTTTTCTCTCAAGGAAGAAGATGATTCCAGGAAACGGGGCCAGTAAAGTTTGATGGATAGTTATCCCATGGAAAGAATAGAAGAAAATATATTAGAACTTCAAAAAGGAAATTGAAGAGGGTTTATATAGATATGAAGTGATCATTTTATACACACTATAACTATTATCTTTCTGATAACACTAAAAGTTTCTTAGGAAGAGCCAAAGGTACATCCTGATGTTAAAGGGAATGCTCAAAGGAGAAGAAATAATACTCAATAGGAAGAAAAGGAAGAAGAAATCACAAGAACAAAGAATGAAAACAAAATGTGAAGGTAGATGATGAGATTAGAAAAATTTCAAACTATTGTCCATCTCAAGACCCAAACTTGAAGAAGCCAAAAGAATAGAGGAACTATTGAATAATCAAATAAATGAAAAAGGGTAGTCGTGTTGTAAACTAGAAGCTGAAATTGTTGACCTTAGAAAGAAGGTAGAAAATCTTAAACAAATTCTTGAATAGCTCACTAATATTGGATGAGATCTTAGAAAGTCAAAGATCACCATATGATAAATCAAAGTCTTGGATACAAAGGAGAAGATACAAATTCTGAAGCAAGCACCTCAAATAAGCATGAGGTAAATCCATCAAAGAAGGAAGACAATGCTGCAAAGCAACCATCTACACAAGGCAAAGAAAATTTCAAAAGAAAAAGCAAGGAAATATCAAGAAGCTATTCTTGGGACACTGTGCCAAATAAGGCATGAAAGCATTTTTCATGGGCATTGCTATTCATGCAATGAATAGTCACAAAGATTTTGAATGATTCTATGAAAGGAGATATAATGAAGATTTTATAACACCATGAGGTGTTGGAGATGTGATCAAGTAGGATTCATTGATGTTCACTGTCACAGCATGAAATGCTACAACTATAGTGTATTTCATCAGAAATCCCATGAGTGTTGGAACAAAAGAAGAAAGTCCATGATGAGAACTTCCAAATAGCATGGCTAGAAGAAGTAACATAATCTAAGGGAGAGCATATTTGAAAATATGATGCCTCGTATTCAAGTTCCAGGACAGGACATCTAAAGCGGTGAAGAAGACGTGAGCGCATTGCAATTTAATGAAAGACTCCATGGAAGCCTGCAAGTCATCTACCCAAGCATACACTAAAAGACAAGCAGACAACATGCATATTTTAGGATGACCCTTGTATAGGTCACTTTATTGCCACGAATTGTTGAAAAGATATCATGTATATGGTAAAGCCTGAGAAAAAGCCCATGCACACATGGATTGCATTGATGTGATGGTATAACACTTTGTTGCGGTGTCTGACATTATTTGTTGCAAGTTCCATACTATTTTTTTTAGGTTTAAGTGTTCATCTATTGATTATGTAAATAAAATATCGAGTAAGGACACACTCAACCTACGAGTATGGATTGATGTTGATCCGGTCATGTACATGATTGGTACATATTTGAGTTTCATTGATATATATTATGATGCATTATTGGAAGCATATGTTGATATCATGGTGCATGCATTTTTCATGTGGATTGGGCTAAATATTCATACATATGGTTGGTGAGCTGATGAGGTGATCATATTGTACAACTACATTGTTGATCTATAGTTGATGCACATGATTGGTACTTTTCTAGCACATTGGAAGAGGCACCTACTACATACTTTGATTGGCACATGTTTTATGGAGGATTTGGCATACATATATGGGGATTCATCATATTGTGGTATTACGGTAATGTTTATACACTCATAGATGGCATATGTTTGATGATACTACACCATTGGTACTACTGATTAGCACAAAAATTGGCATTTGTTTAAGATCCCCGATCAGGAACTTGGTTCATGATGAGACATATCATGAGGATATGATACATTGTTTGGCATATATAGATGTACATGGTTGGCATATTGGTAGATGCACATGTTGGCAATGTTAATAAAGGCATATGATTGATACATTCCATGGATGATATCTTTGTCACATTTCATGATGTTGATGTGGCCATAGGTGTTGGTGAATGATGAGCACACATTTTGCACAGGATGTACTTGGGATATATTTTTCTCATGATTCTTTATTTCATTGTTGACATATCTTTGCTTCATGATGCTTCAGATGGTATGAGTTTGATGTACGAAATCGGTGTCCAAGGATCGTTATATATGGTAGCACAATGTTCATCTTGAAGAAAAGATAGGAGCCGGCACCATAGGGGAGTTATTCTTCTTCCCATGATTCAGGAGGAGATATTTATCGAGGTATATTCCTAGAAAAGAGACCTATACTTAAAGAAAGAGCATAGGAGAATAATTTCAAGGGGAGAAATGGTCATATAGAAGTATATTCATGTATCTTCAAAGATTACTTCGTGAGATATCCCTTGTTCAAAAGGGGAGAGATTATTCGAGGAAGATCAAAGGCATTCGCATTGTGAGAAGCCCCTCATGAGAGTTCAAGCAAGGGAGCAACCCCAAGATGAGAATGCCACTTTTCCATTGACGGGAGTGACTACATTGATGTGATTGATGTTTACTGATGGGGAGAGATATGAATATTGATCATTGATGTAGAGCATGCCTTATCTACATGTTGACATCAATAATTGGTGGACTGGTGTTGACATCAATGTTGATATTGTCATCAATGCCAAAGGGGAGATTGTTGGATCATGTTGTCATTGATGCCAATGGTTTGATTGATTACGTCATTGATTGATGTCAAGGGATTACTGATGCAAAGGATTGATTGATTGATGATTGATGTAATATAATATGTATTTTCCTTTTATGAGAATGCATAATGAAGATGGATCAACAGTTGTCATTGATATGATGAAGATGATCATCGAGTTGTCATTGATACGATGAAGATGGATCATTGTGGTTTCATTGGTATATGATGCATTGTTGGAAAATGAGATGATTCATTATTGTCTTAATGATTGATAAGGTGCAATAAATGGATGAACTCCAAAGTGGTCCCTTTATGGTGAAAACCCTTCTAATGGAAGATTCCTTATGGATTGAGTTATCCTAGAAGATCGGTTGGAGGACCCTTGCTCTCATTATTTTCTTTATCATGATTGATAAGGTGCACACAATGGATGAACTCCAAAGTGGTTCTCTATGGTGAAAGCCCCTACTCTAGAAGACATTAATTTTACGATTGAGTTATCCTAGAAGAATGTGGTTGGAGGACCCACGTTTGTATGGAATAATGATGAAGATCAAGGAAATTGTTGGTGAAACTATCCTAGACGGATAATGCTTGTCATGCCATTTTGGTATGTGGAATGTTACATAACTCCTCATGATTTGAGAGTCTGGCCTTGATTTAAGATGAAGGCCCCTTACATGAAGGCTTGAAGCCCCTCATGTCAAAGAAGTCAAAGCGACTTAAAAGAAGAAATCAAGATTTTAAATGATAAAGTAAAGGACAAAGTCAAGGTGGATTATTTAAATAATAAAGAGAAGTGACAAAATCAAGAAACGATAAAGTAAGGTGACAAATCAAGAAGGAATATTTAAATGATAGCATTAGAGAACCTTCTATTTATGGGAAAGTGGTTAACCCTAAAATGGGCAAAATAGGTTAAGCGGGACTTATAAATTGGTTAAGTGACCTAAAGAAGAAATCATTATTTAAATGATAAAGTAATGTGACAAAGTCAAGGCGGGATTTCATTTAAATAATAAAGAGAAGTGAAAAAATCAAGAAATGATAAAGTAAGATGAGAAAATCTCAAGAAGGAATATTTAAATGATAAAATATTGGAGAAATTTCTATTTATGGAAAGTGGTTAACCCTAAAATAAGGAAAATAGGTTAAGTGACCTAGAAATGGGTTAAGTGACCTAGAGGATGAAAGTATAAATAAGATAGCAAGGGTCTCTTGTAGATCATCCTTTTTGTGAATCAATGGAGAGTTTCTTGTGAGAATATCTTTTGGAGTATTGATGGAGAGCTTATTGTGAGAGCTTCTTGAGCATTTTTGGTGTGGAACACTTGAGCATATTGAAGATCTATAGGTGACTGAGGTAACCAAGGATATTTAATCTGAATTTTAGAAGGAAGGTGAAGAAAAGAGGGTTGGAATTGAAGGGAGGATAAATTATTTTGATGATGCTTTCTAAGGTATGTTATTTACAGGTCATCTCACCATTTTCGCTATAATTTTTTTTTCTATAATGATTCAGACCATGAAATTGCTATTCCATTGAGAAAACATACCCAAGTATATGTGGTAAAAAATTCAGCTTGTGGGTCATTGTATTTTGGGAGTTACACTCCGTGGAAAATAGGGTTTGTGGCTAGTCCTAAAACTAGTCAAAAACAGGTGTTTCGAGTAAAAACGTCATAAATGCTTCATAACAGATCCAAATTTAGTGAGAACAAATGTGTTGGTTAGGGTACAGGATGTAGTATGTTTTGTAACAGTTTCAGATTAATTCAATGAATATTTTGTGCGGGCCACTCTCTACAAGGTCGCTCTCTAGAATAAGCCAGAATTCAGCAAGGTATGTCATTTTTGCTATAACGCCTTTTATGAGAGGTTCCAAGTAGTGTCACCTGGAAGAATTTCATAAAACACATTGAAGAACATTGTGTATTAGTTTTAGATATTTATTCATTACAGGTACAAAGTTATGATTATTTCAAGTTGGGGTTTTTGACTAATCCAAAACTAGTCATGGTTGAAACAAACAGTTGATGAGTTGGCACATACATGAGGTGTATAGTTGATGATGTTGGTACATATTGATGAGTCATTTTTTATGAGTATTTGACACATGATTGGTATATACTTGGTACATGGTTGGATGCACTTGTTTATGGTACAGGTTGATTACAGGTTGTTTGGCACAAGTTGGTGCATGGTTGATGCACTTGTTTATGTTGACAGATTGATATTTGTTGAGGATTGTTGCCTCATCTCAGTTGGTGCTGAGAATGTAAGATGAGTCTTGCATATAGAGTTGGTTCTCTTGTAGAGTTGTACTCTATTCAGTTGTTGCTGAAAAACCCCCAGATTGAAGTCCATAATAAAAAGAAAAATTGTACATACATCTTGTGTTCTTTGTGTTCCTTATGGAGATGATTTGTTGATGATATGTTTTTGATATATGTTGTTGATATGTATTCACATCTAACTGATTATTAATGACAGCAATGAGTAATGAGAAAATGTTGAATGTTAACTAAGGAGTTTTTGTGTAAGAGAGAAGTTTTGGGAAAAAGATCCCCACATTCATTCACCCCCCTCCCCCCCTCTAAGTGTGGTAGGTGTGTCCAACAGTGTTTTCATAAGAGAAGCATTGAAAATCTATAGAGAAATCAATGGAAGGTTGTTGAAATAAACTTATTGTATTGTCAACTTGACCGTAAGTATAACAACGACGAACTTAAATTTTAATTGTGTGGTTGATATCATAGCCCCATTTCAATTCAACTAGCATATATCATTTTTTTTCAAAATATTTGCAAAGAAGAATTTTGGTAATTTCATTAATAAAGTAAAAGTGTTCAAATAGAGGTCAGGGGATGGACAACCAATAGTATGCTTCCTTCTTGAGTGAAGGAATCAAGGAAGCGAGAGGGAAATAAGAGATCATTCGCTCAGTAAAGTTGAGATGAGAACGAAACTTCTTGGGTGGGGCTCCAACTCCCGCTTCATGAATTAGTGTTGTTATGTTTTATCTACATTACGAATTGAATTGAATGTTGGTTTGAAACTGTGTGTGAAATTCATTTATGTTTCCGTAGAAGCCTCATGTGATCGACACAATGCAATGTCACATAATTGTCCCATGCTTAATATTTGATCAAATTACTTGAGTCAATACAATATTTAAGAATTACGAGACTATCGAACCATGCAAACAAGAAGAGGTGTTAAATCCAACAAAGAAGCTCCAACCAAGATTCCAAGACAATTTTTTAATAGTAAATCTATAAGAAAAATAGTGGGTAATATATATTTATCCATAGACATTGGATTGAGTTCTTTGCACTGAAGCATTGAACATACTTCTCATAAATACAAGTAGAGGAGTTACAAAAAAAAACATGCATACAATTGTGTGTTGCTCATCTAGTGAAACAACATGCAGAAGGCATCGACAAGCTCTTGAACATGCATACAAAACTGATTATCATGATTTTTTAGGAACTCCTTGCAGTCTTCTCCTCTAAAGGTCAATGTTGGCTCAGGCAATTTCAACATTTTGTGGAAGACCTGAGGTGACAAAGAAACAGGAGACTGGTCCCGCAATTGAATAATTATTTGGCTTGAAATATATCTCTCGACACACCAAGAGACCATCTCCTTACAGTAAAAGACTTTAAGGACACAGCCTCCATGAGCAATTTTAGACATCCAAATTACTTTCTTCTATATGGAAGGGAATGAATAGTAAGAATATGCCTTTACTTTATTTTGAAATATTCCCATACAATATCAGTGCAAATTACTTTATTTTAGAATACTCCCATACAATATCATTACAATTAACATATGATGTAAAGGCAACATCAACTTTCACCAACTATTAAAAATATCATAGTAATTCCTATATATCATTTATATTATAATTAGGTACTTTATTTTCGAATATTCCCATATAATATCATTTTACATGGTTTAAACAATTTATAACAATTCCAGTATATTGTTTCTATTTACATATAATAGCATTTGAAAGAGAAGGTAGGGTTTTATAAATGTAGCAACATTTTATGCTCATTCTTAGCAACTCTTTATGTTAAGAGGAAAAAACGAATTCCAATGTTTAAAATGAATTTTAGAGTGTTGTATGGTCATGACATGGATTTGAGGGATGTAGAATGTTTATATGTGTTTTTTGTTTTATGAGAATTTTGGATTTGTTTTTAAAAAAAATTATGATTTAAAAATTAATATATTTTAGAAATTTGTAATAATATTGTTGTTATTTGAAAAAAAAAAAAATAGGATATTGATATTATTGTGAATTATTAATAAAAATTGTATTTTAAATTTTTGAATTTTTTAATTTGTAATATGATTGTTTTTATTGGAAAAAAATTAGAACATTGATATTATTGTGAATTATAAATAAAAATTATATTTTAAATTTCTAAATTTCTTTACTGAAAAATATTTAATACCCAATCTTTACAGATTAATAAATTTCTTTGGATATAGTCCAAAGAATTCTGAAAAATATTTAATGCCAATTTTTACATGTGCATGAAACTTTTCATAAGCATGATCCCCTGAACAGTGAGACTTATGAAATTAGTGTATCTCCTCTTAACCACATATCTTATATTTTAATTTCTTTATTAAAAAAAAAAAACCTTGGTTAAACATTTTTTGGGTTTTTTAGTGGGAATCTGGTTATGTAAGTTTGGAAAAAATTGTTATTTTCTATTATTTAAATTGCATTTTGAATGTATAAATGAATTCAGGTTGCTGAAAAACCAGGACACTCCAATTATACAAATTTAACCACTCAAATCTACAAATCCAACCATTTATCAAGATAGGCAAAACAAACTGAACAAATTACCTAAAAACAACCAAAAAATAGAACATTTAAACTAATGCAAAAAAAAATAAAAAACACAACCAATTAATTAAATTATAAAAGTAACACATTATTTAATAGAATCCATGTCCATATGTTTCCTTCACTAACCAAAGGACTGATACCTAACCCTAAAAATGCTACAAGCTTGACGCTGTTCTTATTACCACTGCTACTTTTCCTAACACAGGAGTACCAGCCCTCCGCTCAAGCTCTGAGGGAAAAAAAACACACTAAAAGAAGTGAGCGAGTGGAGTGGAGTGCTGAGATCAGGGACACTTGGGCTTGCCGACTTTGGACTTCATATCCCTGTAGCAGGGGCATTCGTCCTTGTTGCCATATTGCCCGCTGGGAACACAACCCTTGCAGTTATTACAACAAAGATTACAGTACTTCAAGCATCGTTCTGGGCGGGCTTTAACATTAATGCACCTTGTACCGCATTTTTTGCCGCAACCTGTCAAACAAACAAACAAAGACTAACTTGTATCAGGATATATTCATTGCTCAGACTGAGTTAATAAATGGACCAACTTAACTTTTCAGACTTATCCATTTTTCCCAAAAAAAAATATAGAGTCGTTTTTAATTTTTTCCAAAGCCTTAGTCTAAATGTTCTAAGAGTTGGTTGGTTTTTTTACATTATTGATAAATAGTTTCAGCTTGTTTAAAAATTTGTGGGGCATTTAGATTATACAAACTTAGCCACTCAAATCTGCAAATCCAACCATTTCTTATCTGATTTTGGTCAAAATTAAATAAACTGGAAAAAATAGTCAGAAAAGAGCAAAAGGTTGAAAGTTTAGACTATGCTGACATTATTCATTTACTTATACTTGAAATCCTGTAAGAAATTGTTGGATATGCAGATTTGAGTGGTGCAAGAAATTGTTGGATATGCAGATTTGAATGGTTAAGTGTGCATAATACCATTGTCCTCTAGTTTTTCAAGACTTTGAATCCATTTATTCATTCAGAAATGCAATTTAAACAGCAAAAATTTTTTTACCAAATTAAGATTCAAATTCTGATGAAAAATACCAAAAAGTTTTTAAACAAGAAATCAAAACCATCTACTTTTAAACTACCAAAATCATCTTAAACTTTTAAACTACCAAAATCATCTTAAACTGTACCAAAATCATAAAATTATAAAACAAAGTTTCATATATCAAAATTCCTATTAGGTAAAGTATAACTTCTCACAAAATCATACACTTCTTAACTCAGTCCTAATCCTATTTCTTTCTTACACAACACTACTCAAAAAGGCCTAGAAATTTAACGTATTAACTTATTCCTATTCCTCAGATTCATCCTCATTCTGAGAGTGATTTATCTTGACATATACAGTGACTGTCAAATTCGAATACCTCAAAACTCACGGTATATATGCCAAGATATACCGAAACTTTACTGTATATATCCCAAGATATACGGGTACTTACCAAAAGTATCAGGGATGGGGGCGGCGCCTTCCTTCCCATTGTCTGCTACTGCGGCACTGGTTGCCTCCTGAGTGAATATAAGCCAACTCGTTAGCGCTACTTCTGTGCTTGTTTAACAGAAATGTTTGTTTTACCCCACGAAACCAATAAAAAAAAAACAAACGTGCATATTTTTTAAAAGAAACGCTTGTGCTAAAAAGGAAAAAAAACTACACAAAAACCATTAACAGACGACGAAGAATAATAATAATGTGATGAACAGGGAAACCCTACTTGGAATGAAATAGCAAGCAATAAAGCCAGGAGGAGGAAGCTGGCGTATAATGCTTTCTTCATCGTCATCTCCATAGGCACCTCGGCTCTTACTAAAAATCGATCTCACAGGCTTTCTCTTTCTCTCTTGTGCTGGTAGGGAAGGGAAGTTGGGTTGGGTCTGTAGGAGAGGGTGGGTATTTATAGAGCTTCCCAGGCCATAAATATTGATACAGAATGGTCATGACAATATATTTTTTTTCTATTGCGTTCGATTTGCCATGAACATGGAAACTTCCCTGGAGTAGAGTCAACGGCACCATTTACAACAACAAAACAAGTTGGCAATTTGCCCTGGAAATACAACAAAATTGCAAGTCCAAGAACAATCCAGATGTAAATGTCCCAAGTTAAAATTTGTTAAAATCCTGAAATTAGTATTATAAGACATTTTAAACTCTTGAAAATAGTATTATACGCCATTTTAAAGCTTTCAAATTGATCTGTTGCATTGTTGGTATTGCAATTTCAATGTTCTAGGTAGATTCAAAGATATCATATTATCGTTCTGGTCATCGAATTGCGCCATCTGCCCAAGTTCCTCAACTTTTGTGCCCCTGACCTCGACCGGACCATGCCCAAAACAATGTATCTTATCACGCAAATCAAACAATGTTTTATATTACCGAAGCAGCAGACAACAGTGTTAATTTCGAGGAAAAGTGACCACTTGGAAGGCACAGGAGCGAGATTTGGAAGAACGAGAGGGTCTGCAGGCGGTGTGCACTTGAATCTGGGCAGCTGCATTTGGCTTCTTTGTACATACAACAGGGTTTATTTGGAGATGAGATCATCTGAAACTCCAAAAAGTCCATTGTAGAATGTGATGTCGGTGCCATCCTCTTCCAAAATCTGCGCCAGTTTAGCAGGTGAGAGCCATGCATAAATTAGGTATAGGTCATGTCTCCTGCTTAAATCTACCACCTCCTGTGCTTTACCAATTATTTATATATATATAACTCATCTAACTTTCAACTACCTTATTAGGTATAGAGACTTTAGCTCTGTGTTTGGCTTTTCAAATGAGTTTCCTTCATCATTAAAAAAAAATTACAAATTAAGTTAATGTAAATAGACTTTAACATGATATTGTGTCTTTATAAATCAAAACATAAAGCCAAGAAACGCATGACTTAAAACTGAATCTTCCTTTTTCTTTTTCACAAACATTATCAAATAAGTGAAAACCTTATTCCGAGCCCTTTACATGTATACTTAAATCATAAATTCTCTTTAAAATTTATAGTGATAACATACAGCTTCGTTAGTGGGTTTAATGGAATTTTACATTCACACCAAACACTCACAATCTTTAACTCGCGTCTTTTGTATCTTTCAAACTCTACTTTGTAGTTGTTTCTAAGCTTCATTTGAATAAAACACGGGTTGTTTAATTTCCTACTAGTGTTATATGGACTCATTATCGGATATTTCATATATCCTACTTTAACCCATTTTCCATTACTTATATCAAATTTACTAAGATATCACTAATATGAAGCTATAATTGATTCATGTACCAAAAGTATTAATTTTAACTAATTATTCATTATTGAAAATAAATTTACTAAAATATCATTAATATGAAAAGTATATGAGTGACTTAGTACTATTTGATGACTTGGGTTTTACCCTAGCCAATCATTGGTTTTCTCATGTTTTCTTTGTTGATCTCCACTTTCTATGTGAGCCCTCATTATTCCCTCGTCCCTCCATATGTGTAGACCTCTATCTAGGATGGTTTCTTTTTGTCTAGATTCTTCCTCAATGACAGTGGCAACCATTCCTCTCCATTCGATGCATGGCACCTCTAACACCTCCTCCATGTCGAGATTTGCCCCCTCTATAGTAAGCTCATCCGCCTCTCTTGGTTCTCCCATTATTTCTTTTAAAGAGGTAGTGAAAAATGACCTCCTAAATGGATGTTTGTGCGTCCCCCCTACCCCCCCTAGTTTACGGTTTAAGAGGCTCCAACCTTGAGCATGCATATAGTGCAAGACACTGCAAATTAGGTTGTGTTTTACATAACCAATGGGAATGTTTGTAGACTTAATGGCCTTTGGCCAAGGCTGACATATTTGCATCAATGGGTTTCATGTGCTTGGAAAGCTAAACTTAAAGAGGAAGCCTTTATGTATCCCTGTGTTAAAATCTTCTTCACTATGGAGTTTGATTTAGTTGAAGATCGTGATTGGATCCTCCACTCGATCCTTAGGGTAAATCTAGATTTTGCATGTTGGGTTGGACCCCTTCCTTTAATCCAACTATTGATTCCCTTCCATGGCTCTTCATTGGGTTCATCTCCCCAACTTTCCTTCACATTTTTAGGAATATAATTTTCTCAATGATATTGGAAACACCCTGGGTAAATTTCACTTCATAAGTGAAGATATGGGTAACAGACGTGTGTCACCACTTAGTGTGCATCTGTATAGACATGGATTTCAGTAAATGGTTTCTAGCAAAAGTCAATTTGATTGCTAAAACCTACTTATGGACTCAAACGCTAGATTACAAACAAGTTTCCTTCCACTACAATTCTTGTTATGAAACAAGGTAAATTGTTGTCGAGTGTCCCAAGCACCCTAAGAGTGGTCAATCCCAAAAATCTCCAAGAAAATCTGCATAGTGGGATGGAACGAAAAAAGATCAACTAATTAGTGAGGAAACCCCTCTAGTCACTTAGGACACACATACATAACCCGATCTAATTATTACTTCCATTGGAAAGCAAGTTTTTTGATGCAATACTCCCCTTATCCAATGACCTCTTCTCTATCGATAAAGATAACAACTTTGCCTGAGTTGAAAAACTCTCCTTCACCAAATCCTTAATGGTGGGTAAGTTGGGTGGACCAAGTAGAAGAGACAAAAGAATAACTAAATCCCTAGGAACCAGTTCCTGCGATACTAGAAGAAGATCCACAAGATCAAAGAAACTCGTAATCAAAGGATCTCATAACACCTATGTGAGATTCGAAAGAGGAATGGACAAAAAAATTCAAGAAGAAGAAGAGCACTTCAGTGCCACAACCAATGATAACAAGAAATATGCATTGATAGTTATTATTGGATGCTATTCATAAATGTAGATTAACTCATCATCATTATTCAAGGAAAACCATGTCCCCTGAAATACCATGTCAGTGGTCCGTAAGGAGGTAAACTCTCACTCCTACCAAATACCTCTAGGTCTTGAGTCATTAACATGTTTCCTTACATCTAAGGAAGACAAGCATTTAGCTAATCAAAAATAGTTTTAGGTCTTACTCTAAGACCATAAAATAGTTTCAGCCTAAATAGTATTTGCAAGAAAGTCATTGTCCCTTGTGGTCATCACTAATGCTACCTCCATTTGGGTCATGTGATTTCTAATAGCATTTAGCTTTAATCTCATACATGAGACCAAATACTACCCTCACTTGCAATTTAACCTCTTACCTAAAAGGAATGTAATAAAGTGTTGGTTTAGACAATTCTAAAATTTCACACCAAATTCAAAGATAACCAGATCTTCTAACTTAACTCAATTAATATTTATATGTGTGTGTCAATTGAATCTAACTTAAATGTTATTGTGGAATAAAATGTTATCCTCTCCACAAAGATTATATTTGTGTAAATAACATATTGATCTATTTTAAAATCTTTATAATGAAAAAAATGGTATATATATAATCAATAAATATTATTCAAATTTAGTTATAACTTGTACGAGTAACTTGATCAAATTTCAAACATTTTAGTCCAATAAAACCAAGCTTCGCCCAAATGAATAATGTTCATTTCGAAATTGAACTAAAAGTAAACTTGCAATGCAAAAATTCAATAGTGTAAGCAAATACCAGACAAGACAGATTTGGCATTTTCATATATTCGGTGAGTATGCATATGGATGGTGCTCACCTATGGTAGTAAATACTTTAAATTTACATTCTAGTTTTTTTATTGAAGAGAGATAGTGTTTATATGGCTTTGGGAGCTGTACAATTTTACAGGTGTTATGTGCATCGGTGAGTCTTTGCTTCACATATGACACACACCATAATAATACCATGGCTAATGAAGCATGTCTACACACCTCTCTTGGCATTATTTTGTTACTGCATAGTTGTCATATGTGTGTTGGTGTATCTGTTTTTATGAGAATACGTGTTATCACTGAAATTTCGTCTGCACATGGCGACAAGAACTCCACATCATCAAAACAGCAATGAAGTCACTCATGGCACTGAATTAGTTTCACAACACTCCATAAGGGCAAAAAACTATACAAAGTAACCAAAAATTGAAGGGCGCTTTACAGCAGCTTGATGCGCGCACACATGTGCGGGACAAAAACGTGTTACTAGCGCATGCGTGCACGACGCACGACTGTCAACACAAAAACCCGCGCATCTGCTAATACGGCGCATTAATTGCATAAGTCGGCCTCCTGACCGCCTACAGACCGGCCCCCAAGATGATTTGACTCTCAAATCAGATCCGGCTCTACAAAATCGACGGATTAATGACCTAAATAAACCCTAATGTGCCCCTATTCACACTTGGAGAAGGTTACATGACCGCCCGTGAAGTTGCTATAAAAGGCCATGAGGGTACACTATTTTGGCAGGGAATTCGAAGCAAAGTTATGCTGTCCAGATGATTCAGAGCTCGGCCTTTGACAAACAATCCATCAGCTGCATAACCCAGAGTTCTTTCACCACTCAGTTCAGTTCTATTCATTTGTAAGGAAAGCATTGTGTTGAGGGCCCCGAAGAGCCTTCCACTGGAGGGAGAAGGAACCCCTGGTCTCTTTCTTCAGCGTGCTCTGGTTTCAATAATACACCTGCCTGAAACCATTGATGACACCTGTGTCTTATGTTTGATGTTCTTTGTTTATTTTCGTAGTTTTATTTGCTTCCAGTTAATGTTAGATCGTAGTTTGTTTTGTTTTCTGTTAACCCCTATGCTTCCACTGCTGTTCTACCCTGCCATGCCCAACAGGGTATGCAAGCGCTCTCCATTTGCTCACCTGGTGACCATTTGAACGCGAACAGACTGGCGACTCTGCTGGGGATTTAGGTATAAAATCCTCCTTCAATTGGGTTTAATTCGCTTTCCTTTTTGTCTTATTAACTCGCAGGGACACAAACCGGCCTCCGCCGACCTGCGAACCAGCCGATTCACAGGAGAATCGAGAGAAATCGAGAGAAATTCACAAGCGTGCGGGTTTTCCACCCACAGACGCGCACATGCGCTTTGGTTTTTACTACTGTCCGCGCGCACGCGCGCCTCTGTCCATACTAACAGCCGCGCATTGGACCTAAATTTTTCATTGTAAGGTTTTTGATGTGGGGGAAGTCAGTTTCCTTCTCAAGAATGATGTCATGCATGCTCTAAACACTGCACCACTTAGACCCCTCAACTTATAAAGGGGATAGTCAAACAAACATAGGCACTTAGGTGGA